>JAODAL010069755.1:0-16215 GCA_025379985.1 Phyllomedusa bahiana
CATTTTAGTTTCCTGCAATTAGGTGGTGGGGCCCATCTTATTTTGCTATGGGGCCCTATGAATTCTAACTATGCCCCTGATGATGTCCACACACCTAGTGGGTGAATATAAGTTCTCAAAGGGGGCAATTGTGATATCTTCAGTGCACAAGATACATATATATATATTCTCAATATTTTACTTCGGGGTTTTATGATGGGCTCCGGATTATTCTCTATGATGTTTTTATCTCCTCTTGCTTTTTTCTATCAGTTCCTATGTTAACGAATAACAACGGGATATCGTGTTTTGCCTGCAATGAGACCGGAAAGAATGAGTGCGCTGTACAGAACCAAACTATAGTGCAGTGTCAAGGCTGGCTCATCCGATGCATGGAGGTGTTTGGTAAGTATCTGGGCTCAGCTACATTTTTGTTACTTGTAGTCTGTAGAGATAAGGATAATTTATCCCAAACTGCAGGATCATTATAAACTGATTAGACCACATCCTTATATTCTTGTACATAGGAAGCAGTATTATAGTAGTTATATTATTGTACATAGGAGGCAGTATTATAGTAGTTATATTCTTGTACATAGGAGCAGTATTATATAGTATAAAATTCTTGTACATAGGGGGCAGTATTATAGTAGTTAATTCTTGTACATAGAAGGGAGTATTATAGTATTATATTCTTGTACAGTACATAGGAGCACTATTATAGTAGTTATATTCTTGTACATAGGAGCAGTATTATAGTAGTTATATTCTTGTACATAGAGGGCAGTATTATAGTAGTTAAATTCTTGTACATAGGGGCAGTATTATAGTAGTTATATTCTTGTACATAGTGGACAGTATTATAGTAGTTATATTCTTGTACATAGGGGGCAGTATTAAAAGTGTTATATTCTTGTACATAGGGGCAGTATTAATAGTAAGTTTATATTCTTGTTAAAATAGGAGCAGTATTTAAAGTAAATTTTTAATCTGTACATAGGGGCAGTATTATAGTAGTTTATATTCTTGTACATAGGGGCAGAATTTAATTGTAGTTTATAATTCTTGTACATAGGGGGCAGTATTATAGTAATTATATTTTTTACATAGGGAGCAGATATTATAAATAGTTATATTCTTGTACATAGGAGCCAGTATTATAGCGTTATATTCTTGTAAAAGGGGGCAGTATTATAGGGTAAGTTAAAATTCTTGTACATAGGGCAGTATTATAGTAGTTATATCCTTGTACATAGGAGCAGTATTATAGTATTTAAGTGTTGTACATAGGAGCAATATTTATAGTAGTTATATTTTGTACATAGGAGCAGAATTATAGTAGTTATATTTCTAGTACATAGGGAGCAGTAAAAATAGTAGTTATATCCCTTTTTACATAGGAGCAGTATTATAGAGTTATATTCTTGTACATAGGAGCAGTATTTTAGTAGTTATATTCAGTACATAGAGGGCTATTATAGTAGTTAATATACTTGTACATAGGGCCAGTATTATAGTAGTTATATTCTTGTACATAGGAGCAGTATAAGAGATTATATTCTTGTACATAGGGTGGCAGTATTATAGTATTTATTTTCTTGTACATAAAATAACTAAAACACTGCAAAAGAAACAAGGAGCAGATGAAAGCGCACCTTGTGCACATAAACTATTTAAAAGAAGTTTTAAAAGAATTCTTGAGTTATTAGTCTCTACTTGGACGAGTTTGTGCAAGGTAAAATGGCACAACTTATATAAGCTTTTTTGTAAAAATTAACGGATCCCGAGAACAAAGCCGAGCAGCCAAACCCAAGTTTAGGTCGAAAACCCTCCACCCGATTCTCGGTGGTCTCCGGCGCCAAAGGAGTCACTTGCTTTTCCCTCCTCACCATAGGCGAGCAGGAAAACTCGTAAAATCATGTATATTCTTTGTACATAAAGGAGGGCCTTTTTATAGTATTTATAATTCTTTACATAGGGGCAGTAATTTAGTAGTTAATTCTGTACATAGGAGCAGTATTTAATAATAGTTATATTCTTTTACATATGACAGTAATTCTACATTAATTTTTGTACATAGGGGCAGTAATTATACCGTAGTAAATTATAATCTTGTACATAATGTAGAGGACAGTATTATAGTAGTTATATTCTTATACATAGAGGCTTTAAATTTAAAATTTTATCTTTGTACATAATGGAGCGTAATACAGTTAATATTCTTGTACATAGGGGCAGTATTTAGAAGTTTTATTCTTTTACATAGGGAGCAGTAATAAAGAGCTATATTCTTGTACATAGGAAAGGGAGATTATAGTAATTAATTTTGTACATAGGGGGCAGTATTAAAAGTATTTTTAAACTTGTACATAGGGGGCAAATTATGAATTTTTAAAATTCTTGTACATAGGGAGCTTTTTAAGTAGTTATTTCCTTTTTACATAGGGGAGTAAATTTTAAAATTATATTCTTTTAAAGGGAGCATTTAAGCGGGGTTAAAATTCTTGCACATGGAGACATTATTATAAAGATAAACAAAACAAAAGGGCTTTATTATAATATTTTTCTTTTACAAAAGGGGCAGAATTTTAGTAGTTATATTCTTTTAAGATGGGGGATACTATAGGTTATATTTTTGTACAAGGGAGCATAATTTAAAAGTAGTTTTTAAATTTTTTGTACACAGGGACATTATTAAGCGGGGTTAAAATTCTTTGTACATAGGAACATAATTAAAAATAAGTTATATTCTTATACATAGAGGCTTTATTATAAAGTTATATTCTTGTACAAGGAGACATATTATAATGTTTTATTCTTTTTACAAGAGGGGTTATTATAAAATTTTAACTTGTACAAGGGGGAGTAAAAATAGTAGTTATATTCCCTTTTACAGATGGGCAGACAAAAGGTAAATTCTTGTACAAGGGAGATTTTAAAAGTATTATATTTTTTGTACATAGGACAATAAAGTAGTTATTTCTTGTACATAGGAGGCAGTATTAATATTTTTATTCTTGTACATAGGAACATTATTTTAAAAGTTATATTCTTAACATAAGGCTTTATTAAAAGAAAATTTTTGTACAAAAGGGACATATTTAGTAGTTAAATTCTTGTACAAGGAGCAATTATAGAGTTAAAATTTTTTGTACAGAGGGGGGAGTACTTAAAAAGAAAATATTCTTTTACAAAAAGGGGGCAGTATTATACGGTTAAAAACTTTTACAGCAATCAACAAGAAAAGGGTTTTTTTGTTTTAAGGTGCTTGAACCAATTAACTGTTGTAGCCCCAAGCATCCAAAGTGCATACACCCGAAATAGCCTCCTTTTGCCCTGCAATACATACCACACAGCAAAAAAACAAAATATGTTCAGTACTGTAGGATTAGCAAGTCACTGATTACTGTCCTATGATTATATGACAAAACCCCCAAGTAAAATCAGCCACACGTTTGGACTCCATTCGCATAGATTAATTATTTGAGTTGTTCTCCCTTTTTGTTTCTAGATCAGAATCGGAAGACAATCATGAAAGGCTGCAGTACAGTGGCCTTCTGCTCATCCACGTTCCCATCACAGCAAGTGCCCAACGTTTCGGAGATCCAGTGTTGTGCTGGAAGCATGTGCAATAACTTTACACGGGTCACCACCAGCAATACCACCGTGATCAGTAGCTCCACAAGACTGAGCACAGACATAAGGCTCCCAGCTGTCCTTATAAGCTTATTATTTGCTATAATAAGACACATTCCCTAGCATTATCCATCAAAAGACTTGTACAGAACACTTGCTATTTATAATGGAGGAATCAACACACGTCCTACATTGGATACAAACGGCTTCCACTTGAGCTTCAGATTCGTGTGTTCCTACGTCGTGGGTCTATCATGTTGGTTCTTATGAAGCCAGGAGCACCAAAACATGGAGTTAACTGGAATAACATATTTAATTCCCAATTTTACCTCAAGGATTCAGATATTTATAGATAACTGGGTTAGCATATCTAAACATGTTGGCTTTCGTCAATCTCATAGAAATGTATTGCTTCTGGATTGATGGTACCACCACCACTATTATCACTGTTAATCAACTCCTACTGAATGGTCAACATCTGACTACAGCTATGACGTATGGTTAAGTCTCCTTACACTATAAGCTTAATTATTGTAAAGTTTATCCTAGATTCCTAAACAGGTTGGTTTTCCTCAATCCCATATAAAATGGCTTCTTCTAGATCAATGGTACCACCACCGCAACCACCATCACTGTTCAATTCTTACCAAATGGTCAACATCTGGCTAATACAGGGGTTTGCAACGTCGGCGATTCAGCTGTTGGGAAACTACAACTCCCAACATTCATTTATATAATCTATATCAGTGGGCATGATGGGAGTTGTAGTTTCCCAACAGCTGAATCGCCGACGTTGCAAACCCCTGGACTAATACCATAATGTATGGTGGAGTGTCCTTCGACTATGAACTTAAAGGGGTTCTCTCACTACAAAGATTAGCTTTCAACATGAAGGGACAAGTAATTGAAGTATTTTTCTAAATACATCGGTCAACAGATTTTACATTGGTCATGAGATAAGAGATATTTTATGTGCTCTGAGTCCACATAGGTTTCTATGGTTACTTGACCATAACTCTGTTATCTGATTACATAAGAGAGCAGAGTGCAGGAAGTGAAGTTACCATAGACTGAGGGCTCAGTTTGGAGCAAACTAATTAATTATCTCTAACAAGATTACAGATAAGCCATTGTTTTCAGTCCTCACAGCACATGCACCTTGTGTTTACTGATGAGATACCATCTCATGCATTTGTCAGTGTAACAGCTCAGTTGCTTACAGAGATGCTAGATATGCTAATCACCAGGGCCATCTTTTCCATTGGGCAAACTAGGCAGTTGCCCAGAGGCTCCACGAGTCTAGGAGCCCCAGGTGGGGTATGCTTGTCCATGGAATACAAGAAACATACCCATGCGCCCATGGCTGGCTTTGGTTATTTTACTGTTTGTGTGTTTTTAGGATGTGCAAACAAATAAAAACCATGGTGGAGAACCGGGGGCCAAAAGGGCCTCCCTGCCTGACAGCCCAGTTTTGACCGCGGGCCCACGGGACAAAATTTGGCGTGGAACAATATGGGTTTTTTTTTGGGGGGAGGGGTTGGAGGGGGCCTGACCAAGTGGATTTTATTTTAATGGGGACAGGGCCCACTGCATTTTCCCTTGCCCAGGGGCCCATAATGCTTTTGAGAGGGCTC
Source organism: Phyllomedusa bahiana (assembly GCA_025379985.1). NCBI lineage: Eukaryota > Metazoa > Chordata > Amphibia > Anura > Hylidae > Phyllomedusa > Phyllomedusa bahiana. Next base: position 5,250 of record JAODAL010069755.1, read on the forward strand.
GGGCTAATAAACCCCTCCTATAAAAACCACCCACGCTAAAAAACGCGTGGTGAAAAATTATTTGTGACTCAGTAAAACCCCGTAGGGGAAAAAAATCCCCTTTAAATAATGTTTTAAATGAGATTTTGGGTTTTTTAAACCAGGGGGTTTTCCCTAAAACCCCATATTACGGTTCTATCAAAATACCCCCAAACCAACCATCACTTAAAAACCCCACCTACAAAAAGGTCAACATCTGCTAGAATTATGAAAAAATTTTGGAGTCTTTTTTCCCCACTAAAGCTTGTTTATTCCCAAATTTCCCTGGAATAAAAAACAGTTTTTTTTTTTTTTCCCCCCAAATTTTCATAGAAATTTTCTGCCCCTTTAGTTAAAAGTACCATAAACCCTCCAAACCGGGGCCCTCATCACTGTTCATCAACTCCACCTGAAAAGTCAACATCTGACTACATCAATGACATCTTATGGAGACTCCATCGACTATGTCAACAATTATTAAGTGTGACTGAATAAAAAAAAAAAAATTACAATATAAGTAAAGAAAATTTGCTAAACAGATCATAAGAAAAAATAATATCACCGCTTTGCCTTGAGGCTTCTCTACAGATTCACCACTTCCCCAACGACACCTTTTCTTACAAAATCTCATGAGTAAGTCTTGAAAAAACGCCCTTCTTTGGGCCCCCTTCTGAAATGCCCTAACATCTTTAAAGGAAATTAAATCTCACATTCTTCAGTCTAAACTTACTAAATTACACAAGTTGTGTGATGCAACCAACAAGTCTACAACCTCGGAGCTGGCTTTGGGGCAAATTGGATGGTTCTTTAGCAAAGAATGTACATTATTCGAGAGTGGAATCTAGATCATTGTTTAAAATGAGAAGGAAAAACTCCCTCTTATTTTTAAATAACCCAAAATTTGGAGAAACATTTGTAAAACCTAAATGGGTTTTGGGGTTTTACATTAAGGGGGGGACACAAAAGTTTCACTGGGGTGCCAGGAACCTCCAGGGGAATTTTATTTTTTGGGCCCCCCACCAGTGGGGTTTTTTCCTTGGGGCCCCAACCCCCCAGTGGAGTTGTTTCCCTTGGCCCCAAACCCAGGGGAACTAAATCTTGGGCCCCCCAATTGGATTTTATTTTTGGATTGTTTTTTTGGGCCCCCCAAAGGGGAAGTTATTCGGGGGGCCCCACCAGGGTTTGGTTCGGGGGGCCCCACCAGGGGAAATTTTCTTCTTGGGCCACCAGGGGAATTTTGTTTTGGGGGCCCCCAGGGGAATTGATTTTTGGGGGCCCACCGGGGAGTTAAATTTTCGGGGGCCCAAAATGGAGTTGATTCTTGGGGCCCACCAGGGATTTGGGTTCTGGGGCCCACCAGGGGAGCTGATTCTTGGGCCCACGGAAGAAGGGGGATTTGGGCCCACCAGTGGATTTTTGATTCTTGGGGCCCACCGGGGATTTTGTTTCTTTTTGGGCCCCCCAAAAGGATTTGAATGTTGGGGCCCACCAGGGGAGGTTTTGGGGAAATTTGGTTTTCTTGGGGCCCACCAGGGGAAATTGGGAATTTGGGGGCCCCACCATTTTGAGTTGATTTTTTGGGGCCCCCCATGGAGTTGATTTTGGGGCCCCCCCCGGGATTGGGGAAAAGGGGGAAATTTCCCTTGGGGCCCCACCAGGGGAAAGTTTTTTTGGGGGGCCCACCAGGGGATTAAATTTTTGGGGCCCCACCAGGGGAGTTTTTAAGGGGCTTTTGGGGCCCACCAGTGATTTTAAAAGGGGTTTGGAGGCCCCACCAGGGGTTTTTAATTTTTGGGGGGCCCCCCCTTTGGGAATTGACATTTTTGGGACCCACCAGTGGAGATTTTCGGGGGGGCCCACCAGTGGAGTTTGATTCCCCGGGGGGGGCCCCCCCCAAGTGGGGGGGGCCCTTGGGAAATGGGGCCCACCATGGAGTTGATGCTTGGGGCCCCACCTTTGGAAATTGAATGCGGGGGCCCACCAGGGGAGATGATTCTTGGGGCCCACCATTGGAGTTGACCCCCTTGGGACCCCCACCCCCAGGGGGAGTTACTTTTGGGGTGCGGGCGCTATGCGGGGGCATTGGGCAACAGCAGTTTTTTTTTCTTTTTTCCCAAAAGGGTTCACCCAGTCCCATTTTGGGGATTGCTGATTTTTCATTATCACCTTTTTTGGAGTTTTATGTTTAAAATTTATTTTAAAGACTTTTACACATTTTTTTGAAGAGGGAAAAAAACAAATGAGACAATTTTATGGGGATCTGTTTCTGGATTTTTGTTACTATTTTACACACCAAGGGGGGGAAATGACGCTAAACCCTTTTTTCTGCCGGTCGGATAATTTTCCGGGGCAATATCAAATTTTTGTAGTGTTTTAAAGTTTTTACTATTTTTTTCCCCAAAAAAAAAAATAAAAACTGTTTTGTTGTAAACATCATTTGTTTTTGCTTTGCTTTGAGTTCAGGTCATTACAGAAGTGGAGATGGCAATTATTAATTTTTTTTAATTTTTTTAAAATTTTTCCAATAATAAAGGTGGAAAGGTGATTTTTGTTGCTGTTGGAAAAAAGCATCAGCTGTAATATTTTGTTAACACCTTCTAGAAATAATACGGACTCCTCCTGCCCCATCCATGTGCCATAAAAATTTTTTTGGGTCCGTTTGGGACCCGCTTCTTTTCCCATGTCCCCTTTAGAATGGGGCCAAGTGGGTTTAAAATTGAAATTTAAAAGACACCAGTATGTTTCGATTTTCAGGGGGCAGGGAAAGGGGCTCAGTGGTTTGCAAAATGCAAACAAACCCTTTACCAGTCGTCAGCTCAGTGTAGCATGGTGGCTCATCGGTTAGCACAGTGCAGCACAGTGGCTCAGTGGTTAGCGCAGTGGGGGAACGGTTTTTTTTAGTGGGTGACCCACAGTGAATTTTGCAAAAGTTACAGCACAGTGGCTTAAATGGATATTTCAATACAGCTTTGGGGGCTCGTGGTTAGCACAGGCAAGCATGTTGGTTTAGTGGGTTTGTACAAATAAAAGCACAGTGGGGGGGGGCCCCGTGGTTATCAAAGTGGGAGCATGGGGGCTCAGTTTGGGTTTTTCATAGTGGCTAAGGGTAAGGGGAAAACAATACAGCTTTTGACTCAGTGATTGCAAAATGCAGCCCCCTTGGGTCAGTGGTTATCACAGTGCAAGGGATTTTTTAGTTTTTCCCGTGGTTAGGCCAGTGGGACACAAAAAAGGGGCTCAGGGTTAAAGGCCCCCAGGGGTAAAGGACCAACAGGTGCTCAGTGGTTAGCACAGTGCAAACAAAAAGGGGGAAAAAACTCAGTGGGTTAATCCCCTAAAATGGCCCGGGAACAAAAGGTTAAAGGGGTCAGTGGGTTTTCGGGGGGGGCCCGTCCAGTAACAGCCAAGGACACAGTGAAAGGGGGTTAAAATACCCGTGGCCAAAAACCCTTTTAATTGGAAAAATCAGGGGATTAGCACATTTCGGTGCCCAAAAACCCTTGTAAGGGGCCCCATGTTATTGCCCAAATTGGCCAGTGTTTAACCCCAACATTTGGGTTAAAACCCTGGTGGCTTTTAGTAAGGGGATTTTGCACAGTCCAGTAAAAAGCAGCTCAGAAGGGGAATAGCACAAAAAGGGGAAAAAAAAGTGGGGAAACAGGGGTTTCCCAACACCCCGTGTACCATGAAGTCTCAAAGTTGTTATTTTTTAAAAACAGTAGGGCCAGTGGGGGGTTAAAGGCCCGGGTGGGGGTTGCCTAAATATGGTTCAAATTTTTGGGTTGGGCCAATTTTGGGGTTTTAAATCCCACCAACAACTGCAAAGGTTTTTTATGCTTTTTTCAAAGGGCTTCCTCCAGATATTCCGGGTTTTTTCCCCCCCACCAGAAAAAAAAACCTAAATTTTTGGGTTTAAAGTTTAAAATTTAAATCTGGGAGCCACAGGGACCAATGTGAATGATGAGGCGATCTGTGCAGGGAATTTGGGACTCCGTACCAGAAAAACAAAGCTTCAACCATTAAAAATAAGGTATTTTAAGAAATTAATCTGTAAAAAAATGTTAGGGATCTATTTAGGAACCTTCATGGTCCCACATCAGCTCCATAGTTAGATCTCCCCAAACTTTAAATCTACATGTTACATATTTTAGAAAATTTAAAAAAGACCTTCCTAATTAAACCCAAAGGGGTGGGAAAATGGTGAGGGAGGAGACAAGGACATTAGCACCCCCCCACGGGTTTAATCCCTGAAACCCCCAAAAGGCAAAACCAATCTGTCCAGGGAAAAGACCCCCACTCTGCCCCAGAGCCTCCCCACCAAATCCAAAATTTTTTCAGGGCTACAACGCATAATATTTTTTAGGTCAGGTAGTTATCTAAGACTTCTTGAAACTCCCCAACTTTTTCCTGCTGCCCACTCCTCGGGCGGCTTCTACAGTTTACAGTAATTCAGTAAAGAACGCCCCTTCTCCTCTGGAGATTAAAACCTTTTTTCTGTGTCGAAGGATGTCCCCTTGTCTTTTGAGGGGGCTTTACATAAATTTTTTTCGCCTACTTTTTGTAGGGCCCCATTATATTTAAAAAATTAATCATGTCCCCCCCCCCCGTCTTTTCTCAAACTAAATAATTTCAATTACAACCTTCCCATAACAAGATCTCCACCCCCTTTATAATTTGGTTCTCGTCTTTGCACAAAGATGCTCCATCCTTATAATTTGGTTGCTCGCTTTGCACTCTCTCTAATCATTACACTTTTTAAAACGGGGCCCAGAACTGAACAGCAATTTTCCACGGGGTCCCCCCAATGATTTACAGCGGTAGAATTACATCCTTGTCCCCCCGAGTCCATGCCCCTTTTAATACACCCAATATCTTACTTCCTTAGAGGCACTGATTTACACTCATGCGTTCGTATTTATGTATTTTTTTTTTTTGTTCCTAATAATTTCCTATACGGGCAAAAAGAAGTCATCTCCTCAGCTCAAAGGCGCAGCCATAGAGGAAGGAAACTGACAACTCCAACGGTGCCCAAAAGTTTTCCCTGATATTTTTACACTGGGCCCCCCAGGACCATGGGTTTTTTATGGAAGGGCAATTCATCGTCTTATGGGGCCACTCAGGGTTAGTGGGGCCTACAGCAGTCGGCCTGAGGTCAACTCAAGCAATTACTCCACGTTCAGGTGGCAGAAGCGATTTTTACAACAAAGGCCTAAAAAAAAGGGAAGGAGCTTGTTCTACCGGATTTTTCTTCACCTTATGACACAGGTCGGACAATCTTCCTGCTTTGTGGTGGGTAAAGATATTAACACAACTATAGAAAAGGTCCGGACAATAGTGAAAAGCGCGTCCTCCAACAAAAGAAAAAAACCTCTGCTCAAAGCAAAATGATACAGATCAAGGCAAGAGGTCCTGAGCGACCCAAAGACAAATAATAAAGGGCTATACATCCCTGCCCTGCCTGGCCCTGTCCGGTATCGCCGTTTTATGTCATGATAAACTTGCATCGTTCTATACAATTTCCATGCTGTGGATATGTGTCGGGCAAAAGATGTCAGTAGAAAGTAAAACTCAAATGAAACCCTCATCTGTTTTTTGGGAAAAAATTTAAAAACATTAGGGCTAAAAGGCATAGATTTTTCTGATAGTCCAAGAGCGCCCCCTGCTGGGGGAAAGTGAGCCATGCATCAAAAAGTGAACCACTCACCTGATCGTTGAAAATCGGAATATAGCAACAATCCATGCAGGACGGAGACAAAGTGTTACAAGTGATGTTACATTCAGGTGTATCTTTACCATTAAATTCTCTTTTACATTTTAAATTAAAATATCAGTATAAAAATTTTCTGTAAAAAAAATTTGTCGTACCCTTTAACTATCCTAGTTACATCCTGTTTTATACTCCAACTGCACCTAATTCTGCTGGGCATCACTGTACAAAACTTTAATTTTAACCTGTTTTTGACCTTTTTTTACATCCTGTATTATACTCCAAGCTGCACTCACTTTTCCCTGCTGGGTGCAGTCACTGTACATACTTTTACTTATCCTGCACGACCCTGATTACATCTGTATTACCTCCAAAACTGTGCCACTATTCGCTGGTGCATCACTGTGTACATACATTATTTAAATTCCGGAAACTGATCCTGATTTTCCCAATCCTGTATTAAAATTTCCAGAGCTGCCCTTCACTTTTCCTGCGGTGCGGGCCCACGTACATACATTACGTATCCTTACTGATCCTGAGTTACATCCGTATTTTTACCCCCAGAGCTGCACTCACTATTCTGCTGGTGCAGTCACTGGTACATAAAAAAAATTTATCCTGTCCCAAACCCGATTTAAAAATGCTGTAAAAATCCCCCCCAGAGTTTGTGCCCCCAAATTTCCCGGTTTCATTCCACTGTGTCCCATGCTTTAAATTAAACCTGTACTGATCCATTTTACATCCTGTTTTAAATACCCCAGAGCTCCCCTCCAATTCTGCTGGTGCAGTCACTTTTACATAATTACTTTTTCCCTGTACGATCCTGGGGGTTTACATCATTATTACCCTTTCCAAGCTGAAACTCACATTCTGCGGTGCACCCACTGGGGTACATACATTCCCTTACCCTTTGTACTGACCCGGGATTACATCATAAATTTAAATACTCCAACCCCTTTTAAACTATTCTGCGGGTGCATTTTACTGTACATACTTACTTATCCTGTACGGGATCCTGATTTTACATCCTTAAAAACCCCTCCAGACCCTGCACTCACAATTCGGCGGGCTTTCCACGGGTGTACATACATTATTTTAACCGTACTGATCCTGATTCATCCTTTTTTTTAAAAACTCCAGAGCTGCACTCACTATTCTGCGGGTGCGTCACTGTCATACATTACGTATCCTGTACTACCCCCTGAGTTACATCCTGTATTATACTCCAGATTTCCCACTCACTTTTCCCTGCTGGTGCATCATTTTGAAACAAACTTTTACTTACCCTTTGTACTGACCCTGATTTTACATGCTGTTTTATCCCCCAGAGCTGTGCTCACTATTCTCGGGTTTGCATCACTGTACATACAAACTTATCCGACTAAATCCTGATTCCCTCCGTATTAATACTCCAAGCTGCGCTCACAAATTCTGCTGGTGCAGTCACGTGACATACATTACTTATCCTGTACTGTCCGAGTTTACTCCTGTTTTATCCTCAAGACGGGCACTCACTATTCTGCTGGTGCATTTACTGTGTACATACATTTTTAAACCTTTTACTGATCCTGATTTAAACATCCTGTATTATCCTCCAGACCCGCACTCACTTTTTCTGCGGGGCAGTCACTGGTACTTTACAAAACTTATCCTGTACGACCCTGAGTTACACCCTGTATTACCCCCAGAGCGCACTAACTATTCTGCTGGTGCAGTCAGTTATATACTTTAACTTATTAAGTATTTATCCTGATTACATCCTGTATTATACTCCAAGCTGCCCCAAAATATTCGCTGGGCAGTCATGTAAAAACTTTAATTTAAACCTGAACTGATCCTGATTTATATCCTGTATTATCCTCCAGAGCTGCACTCATTTATTCTGCTGGTGCAGTCCCCCTTGTACATACATTACTTATCCTTTACTAAACCTGACTTACATCCGGTATTATCCTACAAGTTTGCCCTCACTTTTTTCTGCTGGTCAGTCACTTAAACATACTTTACTTACCCCTGTACTGACCCCCCCGAGTTAAAACCCTTTTATTATCCCCCGGAGCTGCATTTCACTATTCGCTAGTGCATTCAGTGTAAAATACAAAACTTTTTCCTTACGATCCTGATTAATCCTGTTTTTAAACCCTCCGAGCTGCACTCACTTTTCCCTGCTGGTGCAGCCCACTGTTTACATATTTTAAACTTATCCTTTACTGACCCTTTTAGTTCATCCTGAAAAATCCTCCGGAGCTGCACTCCCCTATTCTGCTATTGCAGTAAACGGGTGTACAAACATTACTTACCCTTTAAACTGTTTCCTGATTACATCCTGTATTATCCTCAAAAAGCTGCACTCACTATTCTGCTGGTGCTTTTACTGTGAAAACACAATTTACTTACCCCTGTACAATCCGATTTTACACCTGTATTATCCCTCTAGAGCTGCGCTCACTTTTTCTTGGGGTTTTTTTCAGCCCACTGTACATATATTACTTATCCGAAACTGCTCCTGAGTTACATCCGTATTATCCCCCCAGACCCTGCACTCCAAATTCTGCTGTGGCACACTTTTTAAACATACATTACTTACCCTGTACTGATCCTGAGTTTACATCCTGTTTTTATCCTCCAGACTGCACTCACTATTCTGCCTGGGGGGAAAGTCACTGTGTACATACATTACTTATCCTGTACTGATCCGTTTTACATCCTTTTATACCCCCAGAGCTGCGCTCCCCTTTTCTGCTGGTGCAGCCCACTGTACATACATTATTTTATCCTGTACTGCCCCCTGTTTTACATCCTTTTTATACCCCAGAGCTGCAATCACTATTCTGCTGTGCAGTCACTGTACAACTTTTATTTTATCCTAACGATCCTGAGTTACATCCGAAATTACCCCTCCAAGCTGCACTCACTTTTCTGCTGGGCATCACTGTACATACTTTAAATTTTCCGGGAACTGACCCTGATTTTAACATCCTTTTATTTTTCCCCCCCCCAGGGGCGCATTTCACTATTCTCCCGGTGCAGCCCACTGTACATACATTACTTTCCGGGTACGATCCTGACCCTACATCCTGTATTATCCTCCAGACTGCACTCACTATTCTGCGGGTGCAGTCACTGTCCCATACATTACTTACCCTGAAACTGATTCTGATTTTACATCCTAAATTGTACTCCAAGCGCACCACAAATTCTGCTGGGGCAGTCACTGTGTACATCCCTTATTTTACCTGTACTGACCCTGAGTTACATCCTGAAATTATCCTCCAGACTGCACTCACTTTTCCCTTCTGGGTGCAGTCACGTAAAATACTTACTTATCCTTTACAAACCCTGATTTAACATCCTGTATTTTTACTCCAGAGCTGCACTCACAAATTCTGCGGGTGCAGTCACTGTGAAATTTACTTTATTTTATCCTGTACTGACCCTGAGTTACATCCTGAAATTATCCTCCCAGAGCTGCACTCCCCTATTCTGCTGGTGCAGTCACTGAAACATACATTAATTATCCTGTCCTGCCCTGAGTTACATCCTGTATTTATCCCAGAGCTGCACTCACTTTTTCTGCGGTGCGCCCACTGTGTCCATAAGTGTAGAACAATAACAAAAAAATTTTCCCAAACAAAAATTTGCTCCCCATTCACACCTGAGACCTTGAAACACTAACGAGTCACATGACACCTTTAAAAGGAAAAATGGTAAACTGGGCTCAATTTGTCTATTTTCACTTAGGGGTGTACTCTCTTTTGTTGTCACTTTGGGGTGTACTCACTTTTGTTGCCAGCATTTTTTAAAAATTGTTGATTTTTTTTGAGGACACAAACCCAAATTTTCCCCCGTGATACAAGCTGTTTTCCGACTCCTTTTTAAATTTTATCAAAATTTTCAGAGCTTCAGTGTTGTCCTCGGGAAAGATTAATAAAATTTTACAAAAATGGGGAGGGGGGGTTTCTCACTTTTTTGGCCCTACTGTGTGGGTGTATTTTTATATAATTTTTATATATATATAATATATATTAATATATATATATATAATATATAAATGGGACAAAATATAAAAGTAAAATATATATAATATAAAAATATATATATATATATATATTTAAATATATAAAAATATTTCCCATATCATGCAATAACAATAAATACAATATATAAATTTTAAAACCGTCACCGCCCCCCTGCCGTCCCACCAAATGCCCCCATTTTACTTTTGCCCCATGGGTATATGTCCTCCTTTTGGAGCCTCCTGAAAAACCAATCACATAAGTGCTTTTAAATTTCCCCCTAACTTTGTTTAAATTAAAAGCTGTAATCTGGTCCCTGTGCAGTTCCCATAATGGGGGCCACTGGTTTTTTTTATTCCCGGGCGCTGGTCCGTTCATAAGTGACCAGTTTTTGGTGATAAACTAAACCGGCACACTTCCATGGTAGCGCTTTTAATGACGATTTTTTAAATTTTTTAATAAATATAAAGTACTGAGGGAAAAATAAAAATTTTATTTTTCTGCTCTGGTTATAAATTGTTTTTTCCTTACTGGGAAATAAAAAATACAAAAAAAAAAAGCCCCTAAAAGTTATATATATGAACGCAAAAGAAAAAAAGAATTTTGTAATCCCGTACAGCGCCTGATCGTGTGTTATACATGGCCCCCCAAGTAACAAGGAGGGGCTTTCAAAGGAAATATAAAAAAGCTCCAAAAATTTTCAAAAACTCTACAAAAAAAGTTTTAAAAAGCTTTTTTGTTGTTGGCGCCAACTCCTCTGCTCCCCTGTTTCCCCAAAACAAAACTTTAAGTTAGGTGTCCTGATAGCCAGTATTGGCCCTAGGGGCATTTAGTTGATGTACGAAGCAATTAAAAATAAAATAACTCTTTTGAAAATTTTCCTTGCATATGGACTTTTAAAAGAAACTTTTTTTTCAAATTTGTGAATTGAAAATGTGATTTAACCAGACTAAGACTTGGAGGAAGGGGGAAACCCTGGTGAGCCCCTGAGCATGATGGTCCCCTGGCATCGGCTTTCTATGGGAGAAAGGCAGAGACAGAAGAAAACAAGAGTATGTGGGAAATATTTGGGAGTAGCTGTAGGGGGGGCCCTAAGAATCAAACCCCCACTGTGGCCCCAAAAATTAACTTTCCCCTGGTTGGGCCCCAAGAAAACAGCTCCACTTTTTTTGGGCCCCAAGAATTAACTCCCTGGGGGGCCCCAAAATCAACTCCACTGGGGGGC
>JAODAL010069756.1:0-16214 GCA_025379985.1 Phyllomedusa bahiana
CCGGGTGCGTAAACCCCCCAAACCACCTGGACGTAGGAAATCGTCAAGCGTTAAGGGGTTAAATCGGAGAAATAGAGACACCAGTACTTGTCGGGGTTTCACCCTTAAACGAATCAGAATAAAATTCCAAATTGACCTTGAAAAAATCGGGCTTCTGTACTGATCAAAAACCAAAAAAACAGATTTAAGGTTTATTAGTTCTTAATGGAAATTTTTTTAAAAGCCCTGGTAATCAATACAAAGGTACAAAGAACCATTCTCCTTTTCCACAAAGATCTAGTAAAGCCTTTGTGAAAAAAGCCTTCCATCAGGTTTTCCTTAATGTAGGCCGCAAGTTTGGGTTTTTTTAGGCACAGACGAGGATAAAACCAGTCGGCCTAAAACAATAAGGAGGTGTAATGGCAGGCAATCAGTAAATAAGCATCAAGGACTGATGGTCACCACTTGTTTCCCAGAAACATCGAAAAATTTCCTTGCTATGGAACAGAAAAGACTGAGAAGTGGTCGAGAGCGAAGGAGAGGAGCAGGTTCACCAAAAGGGGGTGCGTGAAGCACTGAATGACATGTTGACCCCAAAAAAAGTAATCCTTTTTTTTCAGTCCAGTCTGGATCGTAAAAGCTGAACCACTAAAACCCAGGAACGCTGGGGGATCAGGAGAACGTTCTTGCTAGACAAATAACTTCAACGGTATCTGGAAACAAAGAATGAAGTTTTTTTAAAAAGACCAATACAGCCAAGGCAGAAATTTTGAAACAGACACCGACCAAAGGGTGCTCGAATTTTCCCAAAAAGGGACATCCTTCAAAAATTTTCCCCTTGTCGCCAAAATACAAGCACAGATTCTGAGGGGCGTCTAGGGGGTGTTTTTTTTTCTCGACAGTTTTGGCTCTCCCACTTCATCAAAAGCAGCCGTTGAAAGTCCTGAGGAGACCTCGGAAGACGGGTCAAGGCGAAAGTTTTTGCGGCCAGGAAAAATTGTGCTAGCGGGCAGCAAGCAAGTGGCAGATGCTCTATGGCCGAGACTGTAACCTGTGATAAAATGGAAAGGGCAAAACCACAAGGAAAGGGACCTTGCCCAAATCCAGGGCCACCAACCCTCAGGAGGGTTCGGGCCCAAGGCGGGGCCGCTTGGGAGCAATCAAAAGAAAGCAAGCAGCTAGATTTCCGCAGCAAACATTCTGTGGCAACGGGGGCAGACAAAAAAAATTCCACGCCTCGGGCCACTTAGTTTTAGCATCTCTATTTGGGAAAAGTACATATAAAAGAGGGAGAGAGGTGGGGAGGAGGGGGAAAAGGCTCAGAAAAACCCCTTACCACACCCCCGGTGTTGTTCCCCCCAAAAAGAGTAGAGCTGCGTTGGAAAAAAACTGAGGCACAGCCCCGTGGCGCCTAGGGCCCCCGAAAACCGGGGGGCTAAATTAATAACCTGCGCTAGTCCCGCGGCCCTTGCAATGCCGCAACACTGTCACATGTGGAGGGCTGAAAAGTACCAGAGGATGAACCTGCAGACCCCCCCTGAGGGTGGGGGAGGGGGGAGACAGGACCTTCAAGCCAAGAAAAGACCACAGTCGCAGCAGAACCTGCATTGCGTGCAGAATTGCCGCTAGACAGCCCTAAGAAAGATAAAAAAATATTAACACTAACTCATACGGAGAGAGGGTGGAGGGGGCACGAGTGAAAAACCCCATCAACTCCTGAAAAGGTAAATGAAATAAAACTAGAATAAAAAATGAGCAGACCTGATGGAGCAAGCCTCCTACGACACTGCAGCTAAAACCATACTTGCCACTATTGTAAGAGCCACAGGAGATTTTGAATTGCAGCTTGCCGCCTTGATGGTATAAGTGGGCCACAACACCTCAATTTTACATGGCATTACTCTTTTAACCACAAAGCCATCACCCCCTGTCACAACAACTGTGTAACCACTTTGGAGAAAGCTGATAAGACATGTGGAATCCTGCAGCTTTTAATGGAACGTTAGTTTCTCCTACTCAGCATCCAAGTGGGGTAACAGCACATCAGTCAGCTTTCCTTCATAGGCCGAACAACAAATTGCACCAGTGAGGTCAGGGCAGCAACTCACGATGCGTTAACCCTGGCCACATCAATATTAAAAGAGCAACCCACATTCAGTAAAAAAAAAAAAATCCGTCAGATGCATAAAGTTGGTTAGCTGCCATATAGGCAGAGGGCTAAAACCGACCAAACTTGTCAAAATGTGACTATATTTGGCCCCTTTTCAGCCATATATGTGCCACTAGAGTATATTATGCACGTCGCAGTTGTGACGCGTTTTTCGGAGCTTTTTTCAGCATTGTTTTTGCCCTGCTTTAAATTGTATGGGTCTAAACCTCGTCCAAAAACCTCATAAAACCTCATCAAAAACCTCTTCTGAAGAAAGTAAAACGATTCATAGCAAATTTTTGATGCTGTTTTGGGGCTAAAAAAAAACATCGTCCAAATAAGCCATGTGGACCATCACCCTAATAATGGCATGCCCAAGATTGTAATCTAAAAGTTACCAGTACTATTATAGTGGCCGATCTAAAAAAAATAACCGCACTGGACCCCCCTGGCTAGAAAAACGGTCATGCCGGTATTTAACCAATTGTGCAACCTAGCATAGCAGAGATTTATCAACTTTTCAGAGACCAGAAGGAACTCCCCCTTTCCAGGGAGTCTCCCTGACGGTCAGTGGAGTTGGAAAGAGTATGGCTAAAACGGTGAAGCCTGGCATCAATGATAGTGATACAGATCATCCAGAACATTTGGTTTCTGGATTAGTGTCAGGGCGAGTGCCTATACCCAAAGTGCTGTGTCCCCCACAGTGATATTGATGAGAAATTATAAGACTAACTAAGATTGACGAATAGCATAAGAAAGCATTAAGTGGTTCAAACCCTGATCTAATATAAAAAAATAAAATGAGACTGTTAAAGAGGTGAAAAATGGCCCAGACAGGAACTGGTTTAAAAAATGCATGTATTTAGTCAATGTCTGTTACCTGGAAAATGAGGGGCTGCACATGCCTCCATCTTGACAACCAGTTCAATCCTCATAATGGTTGACGTCCTTGTACAGAACCTCCCATCTTGAACAACCTTGTACTGATCCTTATGCTCTTCTTAAATAATCCCACTCCTCCCATAGGAGAAATAGACAGCGACGTCCTGACACCTTATAGAACCTAAAACACAACAATGATAGAGTCATCCCCCCCATACCCTTCCTGTGGTGTTGGACTGTATAGAATATCCCAGCAGCGACACCTCCCCAGTCTGCAGTCTCAATGATTCGTGTAGTGAGTTCTAGGAACTTCTCAATGATTTATTTCCTCATATATCAGGAAGAGAGGAGGACCCCGTGATTGAGCTCAGGTTCTCCTCCTCCTTCAGACACGAGGGGCTGGAGAGCAATCACTAGAGGTCTTCTCACTACTGGTGTAATCCTGTTTTATGGAGAGATACAATGTAAAATATCAATAACAAACATTTGGTAGAGCCCCTCCTCCCCACTCCAGTATTACCAAAATAAAATGATGTAATTTACATCATCAGAGCCCCTTCCCTCTTCACATAACATCTGTTATTACCATAGATAAGAATGATGTAGTGTATACATCATCAGAGCCCCCCCTCCCCTCCCAGTCATATCATCTGTTATTACCATAGATAAGAATGATGTAATGTGACATCATCAGAATCGTCTACATCTCCAGTCATATTAATCTGTTTATTACCAAAAATAAGAATGAAGTAATGTGACATCAACAGAGCCCCCCTGGCTCCTCTCCAGTCCATATCTTTCTGTTTATTACCAAGTTAAAATGAGTAATTGACATCATCGAGCCCCCTCCCCTCTCCAGTCGTATCATCTGATCTTACCATAGATAAGAATGATGTAATGTGACATACAGAATCTCTCCACCTCACCAGTCATATCATCTGTTATTACCATAAATAAGAAATTGATGTTAATGTGACATCATCAGAATCTCTCCCCTCTCCAGTCATATCATCTGTTAATCTTACCATAGATAAGAATGATGTAATGTGACATCAAATCTCTCACCTCTCCAGTCAAGATCATCTGTTATTACCATAGAAAAGAATGATTAATGTGACCCGTCATCAGAGCCGCCTCCCCTCTCCATGTCATATCATCTGTTATTACCATGAGATAATAAATGTGTAATGTGGACATCATCCAATCTCTTACCTCTACAGTAAGCTGGAAGAATTACTTCTAGGGTGAATTTTAATTTACACTCCGCCATCTTGTCCTTGTCTCTATTCATCCTTGACAAGTCCAACCCGGTAAATTATCTATATAGACCAATAACAATGAGATGATCCTAATATAGGTAGAGACATAATTGGAAAGAAGATTGCGCAAATATAAAAAACCTTCTCCATGATTGATTTACAGAGCACTGTAAAATCCTCACATGACGATCCCCCATCACTAGGCCACAGCGGGGTTACCAGTATGATGGCCAGTGACCGCTGTAGACCATCACAAGCTCCAGTGGTCACATGACATGTATACTGGATTTACCGCTGCTACCAATTTTGTTGCTGTGCAATTTAACCAGACACCAGAGACTATTTTGTCACAAACAAAAAACTCAGTTCAGTCAGATTTAATATACTCTCCGCCATCTTGTCCTTGTCTACATTCATCCTTGATAAGTCAATCTGGAAAATTATCCTATATAGACAATATCAATAGAGAGGATCCTATATTGTAGTCACCCGAATATTGTAGAGACCTAAATGGAAGAAGATCACAATATAAAAACCACACTAATACCTTGTATAGGAAGCTTCTCCATGTTTGAGGTCACAGAACATTGTATCCTCACATGAGCGCTCCACCATCACTGACCACAGCGGGGTTACCATATGTTATGGCCTGTGACCTGCTGTAGACCATCACAAGCTGCAGAGTCACAGTGGGCCATAACTGGCTTTACCACTTCTACCAATTTTGTCGTTGTGCAATCTAACCAGAGATTGAAGGAGTTACTATGTAACTATGACAAGAAATTCTCAGTCCTGGCCGCACATGTACAAACATCACCTCTCTTCTCAGGCAGTTGCTGTCAGTTTCTTCTTTGCTTAGTAATCACACACACTCGCTGAAGAGCAAGTGTTCAACCCCAATTGCTTTGCATTCTACTCCTGTGTCTTCAGTACACCTTAGTAAATTTTTCAAACAGTGCAAATAAAAAGAAATATCAATCCGGAATGTGCATTAAGAAGAAAAAAACAGGTTTGATTACTGCAGGGATTTGAACCTAGGACCCCTATGCTGAAAGATAGAAGTTCTAACCACCAGCTACATTATAGCTAATCACAAACCTTTACAGAAACAGAATTTTGTATGACTAGTGTCAGCATACTGTGGGGAAACACATGGTGATGTCAGCCTGTAGGGCTGCATGCCTGCCCTGCATGCATGTAGATCAACCAAACGTAACGCACACCCTTTGAACACACTGAAAGCTGAAGCAGGAAAACTAGGCATGAAATGCCTTCCTGGTAAAACAACTTTAAAACCAATTTTCAGCACATTATTGAAAAAGATGTTTTAAAGAGAACCTGTCACAAAGATTATGCCGCCTTTACTGATGACAGCAGAAGTTAGTGACAGCCATGATGTTTCCAGCACTGTGTATCTTATACTGTAAGATACAGCAGTTTCATAGTATTTAGTGCTCCAATCTGGCAGTTTTTAGTCAGAAGAGAGTCCACTTACTTCATAAGCAGGTTTTGGCCCTGCTCATCTACCACTAGCCCCGCCCACCTGACAGTTTTTTACAAGTTTCTACCTATTAAAAGTAAAAGGTTGAAATAAGTCGGATTGGGTAGCAGAGCCACCTTGGGTGTGTTTAGACAGATTTGAGCATTAAATGCTCTAAAACTGCTGCATCTTACAGAATAAGGGGCACAGCACTGGAAACAGCAGGTCTGTCACTCGCTTGTGCTGTCCTCATAACCAATGTGACAGATAGGGCCGCAGATAGGGGGGGTACAACCAGTACACCCATACGGGCCGGCAGACTTGTGTGAACAAGGGGGGGCCCGCCGTCGCCGCATCATACCCCCCCTTGCTCCACACTAATGGAAGAGAGAGCAACCCGCAATGCCAGCTCACCTACCTAGATACATCATCTGTGCTGAGTGTCCAGACCCAGGGGGGAGGGCGGGCCGCGCTGCTGTGCATTACCTGTTCAGTGTCACTTCAGCTTGCAGGCAGCCTCCTGTGCAAGGAGCAGTCGGCCCCTCCCCCTGCTCCCTCTGGCCGTGGGCGTGACGTCACTGATCTGCCGGCAGGCAGAGGGAGCAGGGGGAGGGGCCGACTGCTCCTCGCACAGGATGCTGCC
This sequence comes from Phyllomedusa bahiana, assembly GCA_025379985.1. Lineage (NCBI taxonomy): Eukaryota > Metazoa > Chordata > Amphibia > Anura > Hylidae > Phyllomedusa > Phyllomedusa bahiana. The sequence goes on from JAODAL010069756.1 coordinate 6,393, forward strand.
TGCAAGCTGAAGTAAGTGACACTCAACAGATGTAATGTAAAGTTATTATGTGTATCTCAACCTGCAGCGCAGCCCCCTATTTCCACCACAGGGATGCCAGGCCACTTCCCAGTCCTTTGGGGCCCCAATCGGGGCCCCTGGCAGTTGTGGGGCGGCACTCGGGGCCCCTGGCCTTGGTGGGGCCGCACTCGGGGCCCCTGGCATTGGTGAGGTGGCACTCGGGGCCCCTGGCATTTGTGGAGCGGCACTCGGGGCCCCTGGAATTTGTGAGGTGGCACTCGGGGCCCCTGGCATTTGTGGGTCCGCACTCGGGGCCCCTGGCATTTGTGGGGCCCCATTCAGGGCCCCTAATATTTGTGGGGCATTGAGCAGGGCCCCACAAATGCCAAATGCCCCAAATCTTAGGAGCCTTGAACGGGGCCCTGCAAATTCCAGGGGTCTTGAGTGGGGACTGCCTAGGGGACCTCTACCTGCTTATATAGCCTACACCTGCCTATAACTTGCCTATAACGACCTACACCTGCCTATATAGCCTATACCTGCCTATAGCTTGCCTATGAGGACCAATACCTGCCTAGGGGACCTATACCTGCCTATAGCCTACCTAGGGGGACCTATACCTGCCTATACCCTGCCTAGGGGGACCTATACCTGCATATAACGACCTATACCTGCCTATAACCTGCCTATGGGGACATATAGCTGCAGGCTATAGGTCCTCATAGGCAAGGTATAGGCTATATAAGCAGGTATAGGTATAGGTTTTAAAACAAAAAAACCCCACTTACCTCGCTCCCCGCTGCTCCGTCTCCCACGCGCTCTCCTGCATCTTCTCGGCACACGCGGGTGAGGTCATCAGGCCGCGCACGCAGCGTGATGACACACGCTGCCTGTGCCGGAAACTCCGGGCAGCCGCGAGTCTGCGGCCGCCCGGAGTTCACTGCGGAGCACGGAGCACTCGCTCTCTGCTCCGCGTGCTATCTCTTCTACTGCATGCGCTCCCAGAGGAGTCGCATGCAGGGGAAGAGATCGCTGAAAGCGAAGGGCCATCGCAGCGCCCGGATGCTGTCAGGTACTCGGCATTCAGCTATATGCGTTTCCTGAGGAGTCGCATATAGCTGAAGCGTCCCTGTCGGCGCACGGGCCATCGCAGGGCCCGAGCGACGACTGTGACTCGTGTATAAGCCGAGGAGGGATTTTATAGCCCATTTTTTGTGCTGAAAATCTGGGCTTATACATTATATCTGCCAAATGTATGAAAACTGTTTAGCTGTTGCCCACAGCTACCAATCAGGGCTAATAACAACCAATCAGTGCGTCCCTTTCATTTCATATGGTGCTCTGAAAAAATGAAAGGGGCACTCTGATTGGTTGCTATGGGCTCTGATTGGTTGCTATGGACAACAAAGTGAGATTTAGGCCTAGACAGGTTTCATACATGTCCCCCTATATTTTCACTGTATGGTGGTTATATTGGTGGTATTGTATTGGATTATTCAGTAACAGTATTGTGGTATTATTCTGCATCTTTATATTGGAGATATGTGGTGAAGTTGCGGTATTACTTCATCTTTGTATATTGTTGTTATTGGTAATATCGGCCTTAGTATACTGGTTTAGTCAGTAACATTATAGTGTAGTCACCATATGTAGTGATATATGGCGGTATTATTTGGTCTTTTGTTTGGTTTTATTGGTCTTGGTTTGCTGGTTTGGTCAGTAACATTATAGTGGTGACGTGGTGATCATGCAGTGGTATTTGCTGGCCCTTGTATACATATTGATCCACAAAATATAAACTGTATGTTGTATAATTCAAAAATAACTTAATCCAAAAACAATGGCGCAATTGCATTTTTTTTTTCTGGGGTTGAGTAACAGGGGATGCTGGGCGGGGCTATGGGGGTTGGCTGGGGGCGGGATTGATAGGGGCGGGGTTGACAGGGGGCCCAGGCGCTTTAGCTGTAGGGGACCCTGAAATTTCTGATGGTGGCCCTGGTGACAGATTCTCTTTTAGGCTGAGTGTTCTATCCAAAAATGCCCACATTAAATGTAATTTAACTAATCTGTCTCGGGAACGGACCTCAAAACTCACAGTGCAGACTAAGGAGCCGGTTGTGCTTGCGCATTGCTCTCCATTCTGTTCTATGGGAGTTCTGAGCAGAGCCGAACTCACCACTCGGCTGTACTTGGAACCCCATAGAACAGAAAAGAGAGTGACTGTGCAAGCGCGGCCAGGTCTTCAGTCGGCACTGTAGGTGGCGGCCATTTTAGGCTGGTTGGGTCTTAGTTGTATGGTAACGCCTAAACTTTTATTTATTTCTGCGTTGGTCTAATTGTACGAGGACTTGTTTTCTGCAGGATGAGATGGAAGTTTCATTACTTCCCCCTGGAGAAAGAGGAGACTTACCAATTGAAGGTATTTTCCAAGACTTTAATAACCTCCCTACCACCTCCCACTGTGCTAGAATAGAAAAGTACCCCATACTTAACTTTCCCATCGCTACCATCTCAGTGCTGAGAGCTCCTGTACCCCTCTCTCTCAGGTCCCTCACTGATGACATCATGTTCATGTATCATATGATGCTGCGACCAGTCTCTGGTCTCAACGTGTGAACACAGAGGTCAGTGATTGGCTGCAGCATCATGTGATCCAAGAACATAACATCATCACTAGGGACCGGTGGGGGGACGACACTGGAGCTTTACAACGGTGGTGATGGGAGAGGTAAGAATGTTTTTTGTTTTTTTTTACACAGTGGATGGTGGTAGGGTGGATTTTTAAAAATCTTGGAAAATGTATTTAACTTTCAATTAGTGCAGGGCAAAGAAATTACAAAAATAATAAATCTGAGTCTTCTTCTATACATTAGGCATGGCGTTTCTCCTGTATTCTTAAAGGGAAGATCTCTACTTAGGGAAAGCACCATATAAGCGTGTGGAGATTCAAAATTGCCTTTTGCACTCCACGAAGCTTCTGCATATCACAAGGCATTATGGGAAAGGAGCCAGCATCGCTCTGCTCTGCACTGACGAGGGGCAAACACCCCAAAACGGCTGTCTGCAGATGAGTGATGCTGGCTTGGCTAATATCCTTTTTGCTTTCCAACGACCCATTGGGTCAAAGGCAAAATGAGGATTTGTTACATCCAACAGAGGGCGCTTGAGCCCCTGCATTCTTAAATGGCCCATTAAAGGGGTTTTGCCACAAAGTGAGTTGCTTACCTCTTATCTGCTCAAGTGAGAAGATAAACAAAGCATTGTGAGTCATAGGGATGATGGCGCGGGGGGGGGGGGTGAGCTGAGTGTGTGGGATCAGGGCGCATCTGCAAATCTTACTCAAATAATTACATTACAACCAGTGGATTCTCTATACAGAAGACAGACTCATACACTGCACTTTCTCCCCAGCCTTTTGCAAGCTCCTTCATGTTCCCGGTCATCAGATAAGAAGTGCAGTGTCCTGGTCGTGTCTAATGTAAACTGTCAGGAAACTAAGGGGGACTGGGCAATGCTGTAGCTCTCACAGGCTTCACTTTTTGTAATCACACATATTTAGACAAGTGATTAAATACCCATTTTGGAGGATCCCACGTCAACATTACATCGTGGCAAAACCCCTCTAACAGTATTGTTCTTAAAGTTGCTCTGTACAATCACAGGGAGACCAATTTATCACGTGTCTCTGTTGTCCATAGTAATCAGCCAGAGCTCATAGCAACCAATCAGAGCTCAGCTTTCATTCCTCCAGAGCAGTATAAGAAATAAAGGCTGAACTCTGATTGGTTGTTATGGGCAACAGAGCCACTTTTGCTAAATTGGTCTCCCTGTGATTGTACAGAGCAACTTTAAGAATAGATGGTTTTGATAAATGAGGCCACGTGTCATTTTTTCAACTACTTTTTGTATTGGGCTCATTAGTGTCAGGCGTCTATTGCCCACGGAGACCTGTGGAGGATCGTCCTTCTGTGACAGACGGGGAAAGGAGCATGACGTCTGACCTCAAGATCTGACCACTCCCTTCAAAGAGAAAATCGACAGTATCGAACAAAACATCATATCTTAATCCCCAAGCAATATCCATCCTGTTCCCTCCCACACGTGCTCTAGTCTGTTCTCAGCTCTGGCATCAACAACAGAACAACTATCCAGGCTTATCTTGTCTGCTCGCCCCACCACCTGCTTCAGTGACCCCATCCTCTCCCACCTCATCCAGTCCATTTCTCAAGCACCTTACTGCAATCTTCAACCTCTCGATTTCCAATAGGGTCTTTCCATCCTCCTTTAAACACATTGCCATAACCCTTTTACTAAAGAAGCCCTTGGTGGACCCTGCGCTGCTAATTACCAAGCGGTCTCTCACCTGCCCTTCATCTCTAAACTACTCATTGTTGCTTCTTCTGGACGTCTCTACAGTGTTTGATTCTGCAGATCACCACTTTCTCGTCAGCATGCTCAGCGCCATTGGCCTCAAGGACACTGATCTGTCTTAGTTCTCATCAGGGGCGTAACTAGAAATGGCTGGGCCCCATAGCAAACTTTTCAATGGGGGCCCCCCCCACTATCCCGTTCACTCCCTCCTAAAAAAAGAAAAATAAATAAGAATCAAAGTACCCTTATAAATTTTACGAGCATATGTAACATGGTTAGGAATGACATAACATATTGATAAGCACTAGTATTTTGACATTTTGTTTCTTATACTGCTGTGGAAAATAAAAGCTGTGCTCTGATTGGTTGCTATGGGCAACAAAGATGGTATTACTGTTAGACAGTTTTCATAATGAGGTCTTTCATTTGGTTAAACAGATATAAAAATGTACATGTAACAAGCCTCATTTCTGAAAACTGTGTAAGCGCCAGAATGTCCTTGTTGCCAATAGCAACCAATCAGCACCTACAACAACCAGTCAGAGCTCATAGCAACCAATCAGCACCTACAACAACCAGTCAGAGCTCATAGCAACCAATCAGCGCCTACAACAACCAGTCAGAGCTCATAGCAACCAATCAGCGCCTACAACAACCAGTCAGAGCTCATAGCAACCAATCAGAGCCTACAACAACCAATCAGCGCCTACAACAACCAGTCAGAGCTCATAGCAACCAATCAGCGCCTACAACAACCAGTCAGCACCTACAACAACCAGTCAGAGCTCATAGCAATCAATCAGCGCCTAGAACAACCAGTCAGAGCTCATAGCAACCAATCAGCGCCTACAACAACCAGTCAGAGCTCATAGCAACCAATCAGCGCCTACAACAACCAGTCAGAGCTCATAGCAACCAATCAGCGCCTACAACAACCAGTCAGAGCTCATAGCAACCAATCAGCGCCTACAACAACCAGTCAGAGCTCATAGCAACCAATCAGCGCCTACAACAACCAGTCAGAGCTCATAGCAACCAATCAGAGCCTACAACAACCAATCAGCGCCTACAACAACCAGTCAGAGCTCATAGCAACCAATCAGCGCCTACAACAACCAGTCAGAGCTCATAGCAACCAATCAGCGCCTACAACAACCAGTCAGAGCTCATAGCAACCAATCAGAGCCTACAACAACCAGTCAGAGCTCATAGCAACCAATCAGAGCCTACAACAACCAATCAGCGCCTACAACAACCAGTCAGAGCTCATAGCAACCAATCAGCGCCTACAACAACCAGTCAGAGCTCATAGCAACCATGTATTTAACTTTCAATTGGTGCGGGGCAAAGAAATTACAAAAACAATAAATCTGAGTCTTCTTCTATACATTAGGCATGGCGTTTCTCCTGTATTCTTAAAGGGAAGATCTCTACTTAGGGAAAGCGCCATATAGGCGTGTGGAGATTCGAAATTGCCTTTTGCACTCCACGAAGCATCTGCATTTCACAAGGCATTATGGGAAAGGAGCCAGCATCGCTCTGCTCTGCACTGACGAGGGGCAAACACCCCGAAACGGCTGTCTGCAGATGAGTGATGCTGGCTTGGCTAATATCCTTTTTGCTTTCCAAAGACCCATTGGGTCAAAGGCAAAATGAGGATTTGTTACATCCAACAGAGGGCGCTTGAGCCCCTGCTTTCTTAAATGGCCCATTAAAGGGGTTTTGCCACAAAGTGAGTTGCTTACCTCTTATTGGCTCAAGAGAGAAGATAAAAAAGCATTCTGAGTCATAGGGATGATGGAGCGGGGGGGGGGGGTGAGCAGAGAGTGAGGAATCAGGGAGCATCTGCAAATCTTACTCAAATAATTACATTACAAACCAGTGGATTCTCTATACAGAAGACAGACTCAACACTGCACTTTCCCCCCACCCTTTTTGCAAGCTCCTTCATGTTCCCGGTCATCAGATAAGAAGTGCAGTGTCCTGGTGTGTCTAATGAAAACTGTCAGGAAACTAAGGGGGACTGGGCAATGCTTAGCTCTCACAGGCTTCACTTTTTGTAATCACACATATTTAGACAAGTGATTAAACACCCATTTTGGAGGATCCCACGTCAACATTACATCGTGGCAAACCCCCTCTAACAGTATTGTTCTTAAAGTTGCTCTGTACAATCACAGGGAGAACCAATTTATAAACGTGTCTCTGTTGTCCATAGTGATCAGCCAGAGCTCATAGCAACCAATCAGAGCTTTAGCTTTCATTCCTCCAGAGCAGTATAAGAAATAAAGGCTAACTCTGAATGGTTGGTATGGGCAACAGAGACACTTATGCTAAATTGGTCTCCCTGTGATTGTTCAGAGCAACTTTTAAGAATAGATGGTTTTGGGTAAATGAGGCCGGGGTCATTTTTTCAACTACTTTTTGTATTGGGCTCATTAGTGTCAGGCGTCTATTGCCACGGAGCCTGTGGAGGATCGTCCCTTTTGTGACAGACGGGGGAAAAGGGCATGACGTCTGACCTCAAGATCTGACCACTCCCTTCAAAGAGAAAATCGACAGTATCGAACAAACATCATATCTTAATCCCCAAGCAATATCCATCCTGTTCCCTCCCACACGTGCTCTAGTCTGTCTCAGCTCTGGCATCAACAACAGAACAAACTATCCAGGCTTATCTCGTCTGCTCGCCCCACCACCTGCTTCAAATGAACCCCCTCCCCTCCAACTCATCAGTCCATTTCTCAAGCACCCTTTCTGCAACTTCAACCTCTCGATTTCCAATAGGGTCTTTCCATCCTCCTTTAAACACATTGTCATAACCTTTTACTAAAGAAGCCCTTGGTGGACCCTGCGCTGAAATTACCAAGCGGTCTCTCACCTGCCCTTCATCTCTAAACTACTCATTTTTGCCTCTTCTGGAGTTCTACAGTGTTTGATTCTGCAGATGACCACTTTCTCCTCAGCATTTCTCAAGCACCGTTGGCCTCAAGGACACTGATCTGTCTTAGTTCTCATCAGGGGCGTAACTAGAAATGGCTGGGCCTCATAGCAAACTTTCAATGGGGGCCCCCCACTATCCCCTTCACTCCCTCCTAAAAAAAGAAAAAATAAATAAAATCAAAGTACCCCTTTTAAATTTTTTCGAGCATATGTAAATGGTTAGGAATGACCCTAACATATTGATAAGCACTAGTATTTTGACATTTTGTTTCTTATACTGTGTGGAAAATAAAAGCTGTGCTCTGATTGGTTGCTATGGGCAACAAAGATGGTATTACTGTTAGACAGTTTTATAATGAGGTCTTTTCATTTGGTTAAACAGATATAAAAATGTACATGTAACAAGCCTCATTTCTGAAAACTGTGTAAGCGCCAGAATGTCCTTGTTGCCAATAGCAACCAATCAGCACCTACAACAACCAGTCAGAGCTCATAGCAACCAATCAGCGCCTACAACAACCAGTCAGAGCTCATAGCAACCAATAAGAGCCTACAACAACCAATCAGCGCCTACAACAACCAGTCAGAGCTCATAGCAACCAATCAGCGCCTAGAACAACCAGTCAGAGCTCATAGCAACCAATCAGCGCCTACAACAACCAGTCAGAGCTCATAGCAACCAATCAGAGCCTACAACAACCAATCAGCACCTACAACAACCAGTCAGAGCTCATAGCAACCACTCAGCGCCTACAACAACCAGTCAGAGCTCATAGCAACCACTAAGAGCCTACAACAACCAATCAGCACCTACAACAACCAGTCAGAGCTCATAGCAACCAATCAGCGCCTAGAACAACCAGTCAGAGCTCATAGCAACCAATCAGCGCCTCTAACAACCAGTCAGAGCTCATAGCAACCAATCAGCGCCTACAACAACCAGTCAGAGCATCATAGGCAACAATCAGCGCCTACAAAAACCAGTCAGAGCTCATAGCAACCAATCAGCGCCTACAACAACCAATCAGAGCCTACAACAACCAATCAGCGCCTACAACAACAAGGCAGAGCACACAGCAACCAAACAGAGCCTACAACAACCCATCAGCGCCTACAACAACCAGTCAGAGCTCATAGCAACCAATCAGCGCCTACAACAACCAGTCAGAGCTCATAGCAACCAATCAGCGCCTACAACAACCAGTCAGAGCTCATAGCAACCAATCAGAGCCTACAACAACCAGTCAGAGCTCATAGCAACCAATCAGAGCTCATGGTAACCAGAGCTCAGCTTTTGTTTCTTATACTGCCGTGGAAAATAAAAGCTGAGCTCTGTTTGGTTGCTATGGGCAACAGGGACAATATTACACTTTTTTAAAGAAATAAGACAGTGTGTTTTATTGGGCAAACAGGGGTTTTGTGTATTGCTTTTTAGTATTATTATTTTTGTTGAATGTGCAGAAACCCACAAACTTATTATAATTAACAGGGTTGTTCGGCCGCCGTGGGCGTCTTTTGTAATAGAGACCCTCAGCCATTTTCACTTCTGTGACAGAGATTCTGAATGGAACCTCAGACAAAGATGTGAACTGCGCCTAAATGCTGCAGAAATAGGTACCTCTGTCATCCAAGTCCTGCAACTCATCTCTGTGCTCCCTCTTGTCACCATGGGCTTGCAGTCTCTGAGTCTCAGAAGTCAGGGGTGAAGAAGAGGGGAGTGCAGACTAGCACCTGCACAGAAGCTGCACCCCAGAACCCCCCCCCCCTCCACTATGGTGCTCATCATACAAAGTTACAATACCCACCCACACTCCTGCCTCCTACCCCAAATTAACCCCTTCACCTAGTACTGGACAGTGCAGCACAGTAAGAGATGCGATGGCTCTGTGCTGTGACTGTTTATTGTGCTTGGGAATATATCAGTCCCCGTCCCTCCCGTTCTGTCCCGACTTCACATCTTCTTTAGCTGCTGCTGGGACAGTGAGCACACAGTAAGAGGAATCTGACCTTTTTATTTGCAGGCAGCCTGGGTGTCTTCCCCCTCCGTCCACTGTCCTTCTGTGTATGTACTGGACAGGAGAGGAGCGGGCCCGGGAGCGCAGTGAGCAGAAGTGACACACTGACTGCTCACTGCGCTTACTGAGGACTGCAGCTCCCCCGCCTGCTCCCACTCTCTCTCGCCTCCTCCCCGCTCTGTCCGGAGAGTTTACTATATGTGAAGGAGACCTGATTGCAGCACATCTAATCACAGGAGCCTGCCAGCCGGAGCCAGAGGTAGGGCACTACCAAGTTAGCAGACGAAGTAGCTGCTGCTAAGGGGCCCGAGTCCAGGGGCCCCCCCTCTGAACCAGGCCCCGTAGCAGCTGCTATGTCTGCTACCCCGGTAGTTCCGCCCCTGGTTCTCATTCTACCTCTCTGACCGCTGGATTACTGTCTCATTTGCAGGTTCTACTTCTTCTCCTCTCCCTGTTGGGGTTCCACAGGAATCGGTTCTAGGTCATCTGATGA
>JAODAL010069757.1:0-16214 GCA_025379985.1 Phyllomedusa bahiana
CCCCTTTCTCTATATCAGTTAACTGTGGTCATTTTATGCCAATTTAATTTTTTTTACATATTGACAAGAAACATTGATTTTTTTCATTGCTTAGTTTTTCCCAGTAAATCCTTCCGGGTTGCCTCTCGCCCTTCTGTAACCTGAGGCACAGGAAGGTTTGCTTGCCCGTTTTCTTCCAGGCCCACTAGGGGCCTGAGAGGAAAAGGGGGTAGGGCACATGGTTTATTTGGGGCGCATTTCACCAGTTTTGCGAGCATACTGCGCTCAAATTCGAGCGAAATGCCCCGAATCATACGGAAATTCATACTCTCATAGAGAACTATGGTTACCCCCCCCCTCCCCCGGGCTAAAATACGACTATTGTACACGCGGGGAGATAATTGACATCCATTTTTTTGCGGCCAAAAGGAGTAATCTTGTTATAGGCCGCGGGCGCCGCCCCCCGCGCTTGTGGGGACGGCCGTTTTGGGACTCCCAAAAGACCCTGGCGAAATTTCCGGGGCTGTGTACCCCCCCCAATTTAGCCGTTGAAAAACCCCTAAGTTTATCAGCAACCCATAATTTTGAAAAAGTTGAAACTTCCCAATGCAAAAAAAGATAAACCATTATTCTTTTGATTGGCTTGCCTTTTGACCTACAGTCATCTAATCCCCAACCCCTGCCAAAAACTAGAGCGATCATTGCTTTACCTACTATTTTTATTGAGCCCAAATAAAAATATGCATCTGCAGTAAAGGAGCTTAGTCCCCCTCCATTCGAGTTTTATCCCTTTTACTGTCACAGCTAGAAAGGGGGACAAGATTTTAGATGTAATTTTTAACTGCATAAGGGGAGTTCCCCACTTTAGACCCCCGAAAAACCCGGCGAAAATGAGCAAATTTTTTTCTCATGGGAAAAACCCCGGCAGCAGTCCCCACTGCCGGGTTCCCCCGGCGGTTTTTTTCCGCCACGGTCCCGCGGCAAGACATTGTAAAAGCACAGTTTCCGTCATTTTTCGGAGGAAACGTCTTTCATGGGGGGGGGAGGGCTCTTCTCCCTCAAACGCAAGAAAAAACCCCCCCCCTCCCCCCCCCTTTGCGGCCCCTGGGGGCGGGGAAAAAAAGGGCAAAAATACCGGCCCCCAAACCGGCCTGTATTTTCCTATGCCGTGTGAACGCGCCCCAAAACTACTGAAATAAAAAATAAAATACGTCAACAATTCTTTTTAAAAAAATTTTCTAGGGATATTGGTTTTGACAAAAATATTTACCTCCCGTGTAAGAGTCCCTTTTCGAACAGATCTTAATTAGACCCCGCAGCAGGGGGGCCATTCACAAAGCCCTTAAAGGGGTTGTCTACTACAAGGATTGATTTTTATATTAAAGATCTTGCAAAAATAATATTTGCAATATGTGTCCCATTAAAAACCCTGTCACCTATTCTGAGAGATCCCTCTTGTATGGGCGCATCAGCTGTTCAGGGGCAATAGCTACAGCCGTCCGATCCCTCCTGAAAAAGGCTGCCAGCGTGGTCGCTATAGTTAAAGACCTGATGTTCCAGCAACTTTTAAACCCCAGGCCCCCTAGAAAAACCATAAACATGGGGAGATTTCAAAATGGTCTTACTTTTTAGCAGTGTAAACTTAGACTAGACAGTCTTAAAAAAAGCCCAAATTTATCAAGTATTGATAAATCTGCCGCAGGTTTAAAAGGTCTAGTTCCCTTTGTACCCTCTTTAAGTTGGGTTCTTTTTTCGCCAGAATTTGGTCGCACTCCGGCCCATTTTTTGGTCCATTTAAAGGAACCGTCACACAGGTTATGCCCCTTTCGAGGGCAGAACAAACTAGTGCAGATGCGTTTCCACGCTTTGCCCTTATTCTGTAAGAGCTGAGTTTTCGGGATTTTTAAAGTCAAATCTGCAGTTTTCACCAAAGGTCATTCGAAAATCCCTAGAGTGCAAATTTTTTTCAAAAACCCGCCACCTGAGTGCCCCGCCCACCTAACTGCAAAACCATTATTTGAATAGGAGAAACATGTGGGTAACTGTCGTGGGCGGACTAGCCTTTGGTGGGGGGCTAAAAAATGCTCAGAATAAGATTTGAGGGGTAAATGCTTAAAAGCGATCTTCAGAATAAGGGGCACAGCGTGGGAAAAACAGGGCTGACAATGGCTTGTGCTGCCTCGCAAGGGGGGGGCAACCTTATGAAGGGTTTTCCCCTTTTAAATCACCCCCGTTTCAGCGAAAACACGTCCTTTTACGAAGCCGCGCCCCTTTTTATGATGCTCGCAGAAGCGCCTGAAATTCTCTAAACACATGTAATGTGGCGAAAAGCTTGTTTTTGGTGCAAATTAGGCCAGAATTCTGGCGCAACTGCCTTGATAAATCTGCCCCACTGAATTCAAAAATGAAACCGAGAGAACAGAACTGGGGTAAGACGAATCTATGTAGTGAGATGACCCTTTTTAAGGTAAATGGACCCCAGATTGCGGCAAGTGGCTAAAATTTTGCAGTTGGAAAGCTTTTTTAAAGCCCCTTTAAACGGGAAAACCTGGAATTGTGGGCTCTGCGGTGACGGATCTTGCCGGAGTGACTAAGCTGTCTTGTGTTTTCTGTCTTGCTAACGGCGCGTATGGTCTCGGTAGTTCTTCACGCAGCCCGATCATACCTGGGCTTTATAAAGGAAAGTTGGGAAATCAGGGGAGAGAAAAAACCCAATTATTCTCGTTGGAGAAAAAACCAAAAAAATGGAAAAATGAAATATTGGGTTTTAGGCTGGGTTTAAGGGGAAAAAATAGGGTTGCTGTGTAATGCTGGAAAGTGAAATGAAATATTTTTTTTCAGCAAAATGCCTGTGGACTGGCAGCTGGAGCACACAACCACCGCAGTGTGTAATGATCCATTTCATGGTTTGTTTCAAAGGGGTAAACACATGACAGAGGATTTCTGTATTCGCTCCGTCTATTTGGTCAGACACCTTTGTTCAGGCTGGTTTTACACTGCATCTAAAAAATTCCGACTTGGAGGGGAATTTTGGTTTTGCGTTGCTGACAGTGATCGTGTACGGAACATTTCTGCTGATTTAATCTGACCACATCTCTAGATTACGGGTCATTTTATCATATTACAGGACGTGGACTCACCAGGCAGACAACAAAAAAATGTATTACCTGTGTGCAACATCAGAGAACTGCTAGTTCAGTTTTGATTACCCATAGAGGGTATTAAAGGGGTTTTCTCACTAGCCAGTTTCACTCTTTCCTCAGGGTGTGGGTGGTTTTTAAGGATTACTTTTAAATTTTGTAAGTCGTAGCTGTTTAAATGACAAGTGCAGGAGATAAATCTCTTTAGTAAAACCAAAGGGACATGTGCTGTGAGGCTGGAAAAAAGGGGTTTTTCTTATTTCCCTTGGAGCTCACCCCCTCTATGGGGTAATGTATCCGTGTTTTTCTAACCATAACAAAGTTATGGTCCGGGGCCGGGAACCATAGAAACCTGGGGCATCAATCACATAAAATTTTTTTATTCATGCTAAAGTCAAATCTGTTGACCAAATCCCCTTAAAAAGTCTTCTTTTTAACTGCCCCTTTTTTTTAAAATGAAAAACCCCTTTAAGGCCAGAAAAATGTGTCATCTTAAAGGAAAAAAATTAGTTGTACCTCACGAACAAAAGAGTTACCCTGGGCCCAACCATGTGGATTTTATCAGATATGCGGTGACATTTCAGGGTAAAACACCCAGGGAAATTGGGCCAAGACGGGGAAATGCTTTCCAGGCTGGAATAGATGAGCTCGTTTTTTTGGCAGCTTTCTGCACCCCCTCAATTTACCGATAGCTCTCTCCCATAGGGAGGGGAAAGCTGCACAATGGGCTCATCTTTCCCCACCCGGGGCTTCTCCGCATACGGCCCAACTTCCCCGGGATTTGGGGGCCAGGTGACCTGCAGTACTTCCTTGCCTGTCATTCGGGCACATCAAGTCGCCAAAAGGGGCCCCCCTTAAAGGGGTTTCAGAAGAGTAAAAAAAAAAAATTGAAAAAAAAAAAACAAAAAAAAAATATGGTACTCCTTTATGGGGGTTTTCTCAAAAACACGCTCCCCCCAGCTAGTTTTTTGGGAACTCCCAAAAAAATTGAATGGGGAGGATTCCCCTAAGCCCCGCCCTACCTTTACCCTAGTAATTTTCCCTATGGGAAAAAATACAGGAAAGGATCGCACCCTGGGTAAAAATATATTAAAAAACCACAAACCCCCAATATGACCGCTCACCTTGTTAATTTTTGTAACAGAATGGAAACAACACAATAAAAAAGACATTTTAATAATCGAAAACCTCCCCCCCCCGGGTTGAACGAAAGCCGGGGAGTCTCTCCAAACACAAGGATAACAACCCCCTTTCCGAGGATTCACAAAAAGGAAAAATATTTGTTTCTTTTAAAGAAGAAATAGCGTTTCGGGAATAAAAAAATTTCTAAAACCCCTGGGTTTTTAACCATTTTGGTGGTGTCCTAGTTTATTTTAAAAAAAATAAAAAAACGCTTTTCCCCAGAAAACCCAAAGGGGCCGGCTTCCTCAGGTAAAAACCCAAACTGAAAGACCGGGGGTTTTAAATAGAGACCGCGAAACGGAAATGAGGCTGTGATAGCACGATAAACACATTGTGAACATTGTAAAAAAAACTGTTGTACAATAAATAACAATTTAAAACCAGCAGTTACAGATAAAGAATAAATTTTATTTTTATATTATTATTTATTTTAAAACGCCATTGAATTTTCCAAGGGGGCTTTTACATTCGAGGGGTTACATACATTTTCATAAATCAAAACGAGTACAGTGGGTAAGGGAAAGACAGAGGGAAGAGGGAACCCCCCACCCCGAAGGGGTTAAAAATCTACCAAAACAAAACCCCTAGGGAAAAAAAATTTTGCTAAAAAAAGATAAAATAACTGAGTTACGTGTTTTTAAAAGAAGGGGGAAAAGCATAAATGTCACTGTGAAAAGTTTCCCAACCCCAAAGGGAAAAACTCCTAACTAAAAAACCCTTTTTAAAAAAAACCAATTTGGAGTTCAAATTTAAACCCTTCGGAAATAAAAGTGTTCCCGTCTATTTAAAAACCAATAATCTCTCTCCCCACTCCGAACTTGTGCTCAAATTTGGAGTAAATTTTGGAAATTTTTTGTTTTTATAGGTTTTTAAATTTTAAAAGTAACTGTTTTTACTTTGGTTTTAAAAATGAAGATATGTTTTGGTTTAAACATGTATTAATTTATTTTAGGCTAAATTTTACACGGGTTATTTTGGGGCGTATTTACGGGCCGCAAAAAAAGTCCCAAATAAATTTTTTAAAAAATTAACAATTTTTAAATTTGCATTGATTTTTCCCAAAGTAAAATAAACCCCCGTCATTCACCAAAAAAAGGGGTATTTTTCCCCCAACCCTATTTTTCGGGGGGGAAAAAACGTTCCCCCCAAATACGATCGTACAATTAAAATCCCCCTTCCCCTTTAAATTTAGGGTATTTGCAAAAGTAAATCCCCCAAAGGGAAAGAATGGGGAATGTAATTTTTCGACCCTTTAAAAATTGCCACACTTTGTGACACTGCGAAACGTATTTCGGGACGTATTTGTGGAATAAAAACCCCCTAAAAACGCCCCGAAATAAAACCGTGTAACAAGCCTTTTTGTTTAAGTTATAACCCCATGGGTTTTTAATCGCCTTTGGGTAATTTTTAAATTTCTAGTTTTTTTCCCAAATTTTTTGCAATCCACAGTGAAAAAGTGATTAAAAATATAAAAAATGTACTAAATTAAAAGGGTAAATGTGTTTTAAAACCTTAAAAATTTCCCCTTTAGTAAAAATTGAATTAAAAAAATTACACTTTTTTGATGACATCCCCAGCATTTGCAAGTAGGATACTTGCAAGCGGTAACCCCTATAGAATTTATACATTCAACAGTGTTGGGCTCTTCATGTGTCAATTGTTTTAACCGGGAAGGAGCAATTATTCTTTTAAAATAAACTAAGACACCACCATAGTTCTTAGAAATTCTTTTATTACCAAGCGCTAGTTCTTTCCTCAAAAGAAACAAATATATCTTACTCATTATCTGAAACAGTCTGCTCATAACTAGTTATGAGCTGCAGCGCAGAAGTGCACTTGTGGGAACACCCCTTTAAGGAATATTGGGGAGATCTATCAAGATCGCAAGCCAATTATTTGTTTTTATTGAATGTTTTTCTCCAGAAATAATAACAGTGATCAATTGAATTCCCTTTTAGGCAGAGATGGCGTTACTCATGATGGATGACGTTGAAGACGACCGAAAACATTTCAACTATGACAAGATTGTAGAGCAGCAAAACCTAAGTCGCAGTAAGAAGAAGAAGCTGCAGAAGAAGGATAAACTGGTGGAAGATGACTTTGAGGTATGGGCTTCCTACAATGACCACCCCACCCATGATTCATTGCGCTGTGAAAGAACCTTTGCATTTCTCTTATTAGACGTTGTTATTCCTTAAATTGTTTCATGTTCTAAGTGGGACTTACAGTCCACATTCCCTATCTGCATTTACTAACAAAATAACCTGTCTATAGGTTTGTGGAGTGTAAGAAGATACCAGAGAATCTAGAGGAAACACACCCAAACATAGGAAGAATAACTTCGCCTAAAGGGGTTTTCCAGGTTATTTTTATGAAATATATTTAGGTTACTGGTGCCGTGATAAAAATAAAAACCCTACTTGCCTCCTCTCTTTCCTCCTGTGTTGCCAACGTCTGCAATCTTCTTGGGTTCTTCTGCTGACTTCTGCTTGTAGTTACTGGTTAACTGCAGTGGTCACCTTGAGCCAAAGCAGTCAGTAGAAGAACAAGGGAGATCAGAGCAGTGCTGGAACAGAGGTGAGAAGGAAGGCACATTAGTTTTCATTTTATCAGGCAACTGGAGCCCAAATATGTTTAAAAAAATATAACTCCGATAACCTCATTTAACTATGACCTAAGATCTCAATGCAAAGCCCTACTTCTCTATTGTGTATATAGAAAAGTACATTTTTGTGCGATCACTAGATGGTGCTACCATTGATCCTGCGAGGCCACTAGGAGCAGCATAACCGTGTGGTATATTATACCACTAGATGGTTCAATCATTGAGTAAAAGCAATTACCTATGGGGATGCAGGCAGAAGGGAGTCCACATTGTCTCCCCAGAGTAATACCTAAAAATTATCTGACACTGCTACACTTTTGCTACATTATTGAGATTTATTTAAATATCCGTACAATGTGTGGCTCCTGGATCTGCGTGCGACTAACATCCGACTTGGTCAATCAAAGTGAACACAGGCTGGCAACAGTCACTGTTTTAAGCCTGTATTCGTGCCTTGGTGAAGTTGAGCGCATCAAGGCAGAGGGGTTGTTTAGCATTAGAAACAAGGAATCATCTCCACCCCCCTCCCCCGGTTGCAGCATCACTCTTGTCCATTGGTTGGGGCTGGTTTTGCATTAATTTGAATAGGAATGAGCTGCAAATCCAGACAAAGCCCCATGCAGGGGCACGTTTCTGAAAAGAAAAAGCCCTTTCTTAAAAAAGGGGTTGTCCTTTTCAAAAAAATTGCGGGTATGTTAAAATACCATTAATGTCAAATGTGTGGTTCATTTAGGGAAATCTGCAACTATCTCAAAAACAAGCCACAAAACCTCTCCGTTTGAAATAGGGAGGTGGTTGAAATGAATAGGAGTTCTGAGAACGGCATGGAGAGTGTTTGGGGTTGTTCTAGAGGTAGGTGAGACAACTTTTAAGTCGCCAGACGATATTTCGAGTTTTTGGGGTCGTTACCAACTTTGGGGGGGGTTCACCCGTTTCCCCCTTATTCCAAATTACGATCGGGGGAACATGTATGGGCCAAATTAAAATTTTGGTCAGACACGGTTTTCTGGGTCAGATTCATTCAGTTCCAAGCAATTCTGACAAAGCAAAACTTTACAAAAAATTTTTGTATGAACTGCAATAAAGATAAACCGGGCGCAGTAAGAAAGGAAGGGATGTAGTCCAATTTAGGCACTGTTAAGTACACTTTTTGGCCCATTTCTCGGGGGAAAAAGTCCTCTGGATTGCATTAGCCAAAACTTCAGTGATTTTTCAGTGAAACGAAATTTCGGGAAAAAGGGAAACAATACTGGAGGTCACATCTTTGGGGAAAAGAAAACAAGTGGTCACACCGACCATTTTAGCTTTTTCATATTTCTGCTCTTCTCCACAAAAGGGAATTCCGCTCAGCAAAAATCCCTTTATAAGGAAAAAGTTTGGGGATTTTCAAAATTAACATATAACAAAATTTGATTCAAACCCTCTCCCCTTCACAACCCCCCTAAAGACCAAAAATTTCTCCACGTCCCTTTTTCCCTTCCCCTAAACTAAAATAGCAAATGAGCTTTAAAACTCCACACGGGGGAAAAAGGGTTGGGATTTCTTCAGAAAAATTTGTGGGGAAACCCCCTCTAAGGGGGGGGAATGCAACACGCAACTTCCAGTGACCTCCTAACAGTGTGATTTTCCCCTAGAACTTCCCTTCAAATCAGAGAATTGACTCTTTTTTCATTTTAAGGGGTCTTGGAAAAGAGGGGATTTTGGGGTTTCCCTCTTTCATCATCCCAAAAAGGGCTCCTTTTCGTGCAAAAGGAAAGTTCCTGAGGGGTTCCCCCGCTATCCTGGCCATAGATTTTTGTAGAGAGGAACGCAGCACACAGCACAAACAGAGCACCACTAATAAAATTAGTGAAACCATGCCCACCTCTTAACCAGCGTTTCCCAGCCTCCAGTCCAATCATCAGCCAGGAGGCCCAAAAGTCCCCCTCCTGATTCTCCTTAAGTTTTTTGGACAGACTCTTTACTTACCTGGGGCAAGTGATTTTTCCCTTTCACTCCTGTGTTGTCAGTATATAGGTGCAGCATTTTTTCACCAAACTACCACAAACCCTCCTTTCTCCGCCAGCACCATGTCGATGGCAAATTCGGTTCGTAAGTCATCCGTATTGGGGCCTAATCTCATAGACTCCTAAAACCCCACTCTACTGAAATTTTAACAAACCTTTCGTTTAATAATAAATGTAATTAATCCAGTCTACTTCTTATTAATTTGAACTTGGGGAATGGGAACGAACCTGCAGCAATTTGATCTAGCGCCTGAACTGATCGGGGCCCCCCTTTTTGGCACCCAATAGAATCTATAACACACTGGGTCTTCCCCTGGAATACTGGGGGCTGCTCCGGTCACAAAGGAGCGAGGTCCATACCTGGGGGAAAGACACCTTCGGCGGGGATAGGGGGGAAAATATACACAAGCATAAAATAAAAGGTTTGCACACTTGGTTAATGCCACCAAAAATCACTATAGCTTAGCTAGGGCTACGGAAAAACTAATAAAAGGGATTAAACAATCTTTTTGTCACTGGGTCCCTTATACAATAGAAGAGGGATCCACGTGGGCTTCCCCTCCAATTCACTGCCGTGGGAAACGGGATAACAGTGAATGGCCTTAAATCGGGGCTCCAGGCAATTCCCCCTTTAAATTCCCCTTTTTTATGTACACCCGTCTCCTGTTTGAAACATGCACCTTTTCCCCCGGGGATTCTGGAAGACAACAGAGACTGCAGCAGCAAATTAGACAAACCTTTAAAAATTCAATCACAAAGGGTACATCCTGCCCTTTTCCCCCCTAACTCTTGCCCCCTGACCCAAACCAAAAGGGGAGGCTTCCCAAACAGTATCTAAAATTGGGGTTGGGGCATGTTTTGCTTGTGGGGTGTGCCTAACGTGGTACAGAACAATTGGAAAGGGTCGGGCCAGGAAAAAGGGGGACTCAGCACCCATCTTTGAAAATTTTTCTTGAGGTCCCATTCTTTCTTTCGCCCTTCGCAAGCTTTTTTGGGAGGGTACGGCGTGGGAGGCCCAAATCTTACCCTAACATTTTCCAAAGTTCTGGGAAAACCCGAGGAAGAGAATGCTGGACCCGGTCCGCTCGATCACCTAGGGATTCCAAATCGACAAAGCTATTTCAGTAATCAGCTTCTTTCCCGTCACTTTGGAGGTCATGTTGGCCACTGGTTGGGGCTTCTGGCCACCCCTAAAACGCTATTGCAACCAAAACAATCAACTCCCGCTCTTAGGCATCGGGATTTGGTCCACTTAAATCCTTTGGAAGGGATATTCTGGCTTCGCCAAAGTGCGCTTTGGAACTTGAGCATTGGGGAAGGTTTGCGGGTGGTACAATAGTACATCTGTTTGTAGCTGCAACATGGAACTGTTTCCCTGGAGCATGGTACAACTTCTGAACATTGCTTAGTGCCTGTTTCTTTCCACGATGTGTAGCTCCAGGGGCCCAGGCTGCAATGGCAGGAAAACTTTCCCGCTAGGAAAACAGACAAGGCCTTTGCACTTCCAAATTCCTTTTTCGAGAGTTTGCCCCCCATCTTTCTTCCACGTTCTTTCCTTTGCATTCCCAGATTTTTTGTTCGCTGATATTCTTTTTTGGGGGGCCCAGCCGGGGCTTCCAAAAAGGGGCGGGGAGTTATCAGTTCCTGTTGTTTAATGAATTTCCCTCTTCGGGGGTTTGGTGGTTACCATAAGGGCCCGGGGTCCACCCACTTGGATGACATACCCAAGAGCTGCTGCTTTTGGGGCTTGGTCTGCTGTCGGGTTTCCTCGGGTCGTTTTCCCCTTTCACTTTGCCAGGGCCTTAACCTTAAGAGGGCTCCCTTTTGGGGGACCAAGTGGGGCCCTTAAAGACTTGATCTGTACGCATGCTTGACTGGGGTTCCCTGCTGTTGAATCCTCTATTTTTCCAGATGAGTCCAAAATCATGGCTTCCCATGGGCATACCTTAAATCAGTCCATATATTGGCTGTCTTTCCTTTGGCCATTTTACAGGCTTCCTCCAGAGCCTGTAATTCACAACTTGACTGAAAAGTGGGGGGGGCCAGTGGGGTTCTCCCTAAAGGATCTCATCTTCTGTGGTTATTGCAAATCCTGTATGAAAAGTCCCATCTTCAGTAGCATATCTTGATCCATCTGTCCACAGTTTTTAATCCGCTTGGGGGAATTTTTTTCGTCACCACTGTGAAAAGGGGGGACAGTCTGATCTTGTAAGGCTTTTAAACAATCAGGGGTCATCACTTCTGGGGCATAGTCCACTTTTTTTTTCCTCCCCCCTGTGTAGTGAAGAAGAGTGGGGTGGGGGAGGGCAGCAGTAAAGACACTGTAAGCGTAGATGGCGCTGATGATCAATGCTTCGGGAAGGTTTGCTTAGGACTGCAGCAAGGTCATGGGGGGGGGCCTGAAAAAGTACATCATGTCCCCGGACGAGTCTCGTCTTACCAGTAAAAAACTGTGCGGGGGGTAAAAACCTTTAAAGCATTGGGGGGGCCCGTCCCACAACGGGTCCAGACTCTGAAAATACCCAAGGGGCTTTTTTTCCAGCATGGTCTTGATGAGGACTCCAAGGCGTGTTACATGGGGAGTACAGGGTATTAGGGCACCAACGGTTAGTAAGGGCTGGATCTGAATCTTTAGGCCTTTTTTCCCCGACAGACTTCAAAAAGGGGATTTTGGGTAAACGGGATAAGCGGCTCTTCCTTTAACAAACTGGCACAGCAGGTACTGGCAGTACCAACTCGTCAGGACCCCTTAACCATAATCCTGTGGACTGTTGTAGAATGGTAGGGGGAATCTTTGGGCATGGGGTTTCCCTTTGGGACATCAAAAACTGCAGATAAGGCCTTTAAGGGGACACGGACGCTATCCCATCTTCAATGCCGGGGCAAACAGGGCTAAATTTCCCTGCCTTTTTGGAGTATACTGATTTTTGCCACAGACTGCAAGGTCCCCTTTAAGTAGATTCAAAAAGGCAGGTGTCGATACTAGGAAACGGGCTAAAACGGAAGGGACCAGCATTAATTGGGACGGTGGGGGCAATTTATAATGCACCCTCTACCCCAAACAGCAAGTAAAGTCTGAGAATTGGACCCCAGGGGGGATGGCCTTCAGTGTAAATTGCATAATTTTTTAGGGAAAAAAAAGAACCGGAGGGGATAAGTGGGGGGGAGATGGACCGGGGTTGTCCCTGATTTTTCATCTTTTCATTAAACCCAAAACCAAAACATTATAATACAATGTAAAACTGAGTTGTTTCCTTGTCAATATCTTTGCCACATAAACGGTCCCCACAGCAGGACCAAAAAAGGCAAAGGGGGATCTCCTCACCCGTCAGGGAACAGATCCCTCTCCACTTGGCCCTTCTCCTTCAATAAGCTCACAGTCCTGGCTAGCCCAGAACCAGCTTTTTCCATAATAATCTGTGCCAACCCCCCTCGGGGTGACAAATTTAGGGGTTTGGGGGGTTAACATGGTCCCCACCCGGGGATGGGGATGTCCCCCCCGACCCAAGAAACAGTACTTGACCACCCTTCGGGGCTTTAACAGCAACGAGCTTGGGATCCCACCCTTTCTAGATTTTGGCTCGTCCCAGCAGGGGGTACAGAGCCCCGGGCCCCCCCCCAATTTCCCCCAAACCCCCCCCCGACCCAAAAGCGGGGGAACCACCGCACTGCGGGCATCCACTCTCCCTCTGGGGATCTTTGGGGGTTTAGGGTGGACTTAGGGGAAGCCATTGTTCTTTTTAGTGCTTTCTCAACATGCACTTACTTCATGATTTATAAAAACATTACAAAAAGCGTAAATTTTGCTTTTTTTCTCTCAAGTCTCAATATATATATTATTTCACCACCTTTCTTTCGATCAAACTAAACACACTGCACTTTCTTTTACTGAGCGCAAAAATTTTTATTAAAAACCTTAAAAGCCGAGGGAAATGTCCCCGAGCACTACCCCCCCTAAAAAGGGTTTGAATCGAAACCAAGTTATACACTCTCAGAATTTCAGTGTAAAGATAACAAGTAGAGCTTTAACATAAAATTAACCCGAAAGCAGTTTTTTCTTACCTAAAAAAACAGAAAAAAATTTTTCCATACAGTTTTCCTTTCCCTTTTCCTTCCCCCCAACACTTTCAAATTCCCCACAAAACCCTTTTTTTTGCAAAAATTTTGGCCACCGGGGTGAGCCTGTGCCAACCCCCCCCTTGTCAAAAACTGCCCCTTTGATTTTCTCCACTACCCTTAGATGGCTGCAATCTTCCCCTTTGGCAAACCCACCAATTTTTTACATTCTGAAAAGCTTTTTTTACATACTTTTTTTCCCTCTTTTCTACATACAATTTTCCCTTCTTTTCTACATACAATTTCCCTACAGTCTCTGCCTCTTCAGGGAACTTATGCCCTTTTGTGAAGCCCTTAAAAAATTTTTGGGGTTCAAACTTGGGGGGTCTCCAAACCGACAAAGAAACACAGCCGTGGCCATCGGCCTGGGCCCAGATCCCCCGGGCTCACCAACACAAGATTTTATCAAAAAAAAAAGTTCCCAAATTAACCAACAATATCCCACCCTTTGTTGCCACAATGTGGGAACCCAACCTTCCCGGTCTTTGCCAGAACAATATGTTAAAATTAAATTTTCAGAATAACCAAATGGGTTTTTTTCAACCCGGACCCACCGAAAATTCTAGAAAAAACAATCTGTCCCCAAAATAACCCAACTCCCGTACCAAATCAACAATTACCTTAGAGACTTCAAGGTTTCCCCCTATTTCACAACCAACCGGCAAAGGGGGTTTGTGACTACAAACAGTGACAACCGAACTACGGGAAATCACAGCAAAACAAAGTTCAAACGTGCCGGCGGGTCAAAGTTGTCTAGTTGACCACTTTTTTGTGACCCCCCCACGGAACAGATACCACAAGCAAACTACTAACCGGGAGACATCAAATGGCCAACGGTATTAAAAACACATAATGTACAAACCCCCGGACCTTTAGAGGGGTGCGCCTCAATTTGATATCCTCCGACCTCAAAAAAACCCCCCTGGGAGGTTCGGGTCCTCAGGGGGCCAGATCCCCCGCAGATCACCCCCACGGATGCGCCCAAATGTTGGGGGGTTTTTTTACCAAAATTTGGGGGTTCACCCGTTTGCCCCGGTATTCCAAAATTTCACGAGGGCATGTACCGCCGATAGAAATTGAGCCCCGACACAGGGGTTCTGGGGCAAATTTCATTCATGTTTTTTCCCAAACAATTCGACAAAAACAAAACATTTCACACATATTTGTAGAACTGCAATCAAAGATAAACCAGGGGGCCAGTAAGAAAGGGGAACGGGTGGGTTTTCCATATTTAGGGAGCTGTTAATACACTTTATTGGCCCGTTTTCTCTGGGAAAAAGTCTCTTTGGGATTTCATTAGCCAAAAAATTCATGATTTTCCAGTGAAACGAAACTTCAGGAAAAAGGGGAAAAATAGCTGGGGGTCACATCTTGAGGAAACAGATAACAAGTGGCACATCCAGCCATCTAACTTCTTTATATTTCTGCATCATTCCCCAAAAAGGATTCCGCCAGCGAAAAAGCCCTTAAAGGAGAAAAGCTTGGGTTTCATAATTAACATATAACACAATATTTATTCAAAAACCCCCCTCTACCCTTTACAGTAGGCCCTTTGTCCAGCAAAATTGGCTAGCCCTTCAAATTTTTTTCCCCTTTCAAAATGCGCTGTAAAGGGGCAAAAAAAAACCCATGCACAGCCAGCTGCTTTCCTTAGATATTGGTGTTGTGTGGTTCATCTGTTATTGCTCCAAAAAAATTCATTGTCAATCTGTCAAATTGTTTTTACCATTTGGGGGTATGACCGGGCGAGTCTCACAATGTCCATTCAGTGCTGGATACACCACTTTGAAAACTGGAGTGGTAACGCCCTACTAACTGATTCAGTAATACGTCTGTGGTTCCGATAACCTACAGTGGGGAAAAAAGTATTTAGTCAGCCACCAATTGTGCAAGTTCTCCCACTTAAAAAGAGAAAAGGCCTGTAATTGATATCATAGGAGACCCAACTAGAGAGACAAAATGAAAAAAAAACCCCAAAATCACATTGTTTTTTTTGGGGAAAGAACTTGCAAATTTAATGGTGGAAAATAAGTATTTGGTCAATAACAAAAGTTCACCAATACTTTATTATATATCCTTTTTTGACAAGACAGAGGTCAAACTTTTTCTGTAAGTCTTCACAAGGGGGGACACACGTTGCTGGTTTTGGGGGGCCCAACCCTCCATGCAACCCTCTAAGCAGTGATTTTTTGGGGGCTGACGCTGACAAAACGGGCTTTCAGCCCCCTTTAAAGGGTTTTCTATGGGGTTTTAGATCTGGGATGGGTAGGGCCCTCCAGACATTGAAATGCTTCTTTTAAAAACCACTCCTTCATTGCCCTGGCTTGTGCATGGGATCATCGCATGCTGAAGACCCACCATATTTCATCTTCAAAGCCCTTGCTGATGGAAGGAGGTTTGCCTCAAAAAAACCCCGATACATGGCCCCCCTTCATTCTTCATGACATGGATATCTTTTCCCGGTCCTTTGCAGAGAAAAAACCCCCCCAAAACATAATTGGGTGGCTGACTAAATTCTTTTTTCCCCCCGTATGAACACACAACACAGAGTTACAAGAAGATGCCCAGAATTCAATTTCACAGACAACACAAAGGGTTTACAAAAACAGACAATCAGGAGATGTCACGTGTCCTCTTTTAAAATGCGAAGAGGTTAAAGTCACATCCATTTTAATTTAGCAGGCGCTTTTTCCAACATAGACTTTCCTGTTGGATGAAATTTGTAGCTTAGATTTTATTATTTTTTTTAGCATTTTTTTCGGGGTTTATCACGGGGCAGAACAAAAGACCCCAAATTAGTTTGAAATTGTTTCCCCTCTTTAAACTGTGTAGTTCTCATGACAGAAAGCGTTGGATGGTGGGTATTATACACTCGTCTGTGGTTGATGTCGGGGGATAATACGACATATTCAGTACTTAAAAAAAAAAACCTTTTCACCAGGGGGTAAGCGGTTAAGTTGGGAGATCCACCAAGCAACTTTTTATTAAGCATTCTTTTTGGGAAAAGGAAATAAAAAACACAGCTATTGTTTCTAGTTTTGTTCTGTCCCTCCGCCCCCAAAGCACCATGTTTTTTTCTTTTGTAGCTGCTCTCAGACATCTTTTTTCCCAATTTTACAAATATATCGTAATAATTTTTTCTCCCCCTGTTTTCTCATTTTTTTTCGACTCCACAACTTCTTGGGG
>JAODAL010069758.1:0-16213 GCA_025379985.1 Phyllomedusa bahiana
TTTCCCGATGTGCCACCCCGCTATAATACATGTTGCCAACTTTTGAAAGTGAAAAGCAGGAGATTGAAGAGGCGCGCGCTACGCGCGCCGCGGAAAAAAGAATTGCATGGACACGCCCATCTTGTTGTGTGCCACGCCCCTTCAAAAGCCACACCCACCCCCCTACCTCCCTACCGGCTTTGGAAGAAAGCCAGGTAGATGCCCTTATAGCCAGGTAGAAGCCCCCCATAACCAGGTAGTCCCCCTTTTACAGGCAGGTTTTAGAATGCCCCCTTGTACCCAAAGGTAGATGCCCCCCTTTTTTTAGCCAGGTAGATTCCCCCCTTTGTTAGCCGAAAGTGCCCTTTTTCCAGGGTTAAGTTCCCCCCTTTTTGTTGCCAGGTAGTGCCCCTTTGTTTTGCCGGGTGATGCCCCCATTTGTAGCCAGGTAAAGCCCTCCTTTAGCTAATAAAAATAAAATAATAAATTCCACTTACCTCACCGGGCTCCTGCAGCACGTCCGAGGCTGCCGACTGAGTACTCTCAGCGTCGCAGGGATTTTGAGTGCAGCCGCGCGTCACAGCCCCGCGACACAAACCGGGAAATGTACGGCGCACACCGCACTGTGCATACAGGGGGAGAAGGGAGGAGGGGAACGACCCTCCTGGCCTCCTCCCTGCACAGCGAGACTCCGGGCGGTTGAAAGCGGCCGCTGCGGCCGCTTCACCCACCAGTAGGAGCGGAACGGCGGCGCCAGAGTAGCGCACCAGCGCTACTCTGTCACCGCGGCCATTTAAAAGGACCCCCCGCTGCTGTTTGGCGGCGGAGTTTCGCCAACCGCCGGAGCGGGGGGGGGGGAGCCCAAATAGTGGGGACCCCCCGCCAAAAGCGGGAGAGTTGGCATGTATGATATAAGCGGTAATATTACATCCCTGCCCCCACAATACATTCCTCTTTTAATGCACGCCAATATCCTGCTGGCCTTAGAGGCGGCTGATTGACATTGTGCTGTTACATAGAGTCTTTACAAGTGACTCTCCCAGTTTTTCTATCTCTATAACACAAACTATAAATGGTATAATTAAACAGTCAAAGCATAAAATAATGAATAAAGGTAGTATGGGCCCCATCACAAGATGAATGCACACAGTAATTCAGAGCACAAGGATAATAAAACACTGCGGGGTTCACCGGGATTGTAAAATTTAAAGGGGTTTTGCCATGAAGTAAAATTTACGTGGGAATTTTGCAAATGAAATAACAAATATTTTCACCAAATTCATCATGATTATAAATTCTGCACCGTTTTTGTTTTAGCTGCTCCTTTAGTGATCCATTGGTTTTTCAGCTCGTCTCCAAGGATACGACCAGGGCTGAGAGCTTTCCCCAGTCCTGGCCGCACATGCTCAGACATCACCCCTCCTCTTAGGGAGCTACTGAGTGTTCGAACCCCCCGGTGCTGTTTATTCTAAATCCCGTCCTCTGTATTCCTAGTAATTAGTCAAACAGTGCAAATAAATAAAAAAGAAACCTCAAAGAGGTCTGTGCATTGATAAAGAGGAAAAAACCCCAGGTTTGGTTCCTGCAGGGGTTGAACCTAGGACTCTTGTGCCTGGAGGCAAAAACTTTACCTCTCAGCTACTCACAATGTTTTACAAAAAAAGACCCTTTTTTTGACTACAGAGAGGAAAGGACTGGTGATTCATCCTGCTTGGTCACATGATATGCAATTCAAACAAATCATCACGCACTCCTTATGAGCACACAGAGCTGAAGATTGGATCAGGAGGTAAGAAATGAGATTGTTGCAAAACCCCTTTAAAAAAAAACGTTTACTATGAGTCACGGCTCATGTTTACTAGTAAGGGACCCAAATAAATAGAGAGGATCCCCTGTATAATTGGTTTTAAATACCCTATTACACATGTTTAAAACTCAAGCCTGCAGGATGAATCCACCCTGCCAGTCATTTTAACCAGGCCCGTAGAGTTTAGATACAGCAAGCAGGATGGACAAGGTCTGGTCGCAAAAGCTATGGCTCTCCTTTTCCCCAGAGGATGAAGGCTGTGCTTGGTGGAGGTGGCAGCACCAGTATAGGAAGTGTGTACCTTTTTATATCTGGAGCATATGGAGTGGGATAAAACAAAATTGGCCTTTACTGTCCTTGGTCCCTAAGGGCTTGTTCACACGACGTTTTGGATCCCGTTTTGGATGCGTTTTAACTGATCCGTTTTAACCTGCGAAAACAGATGAAAACTGCATCCAAAAGCGGATCCAGAAAACGCAACATCTGATCCTTTTTTGGATGCGTTTTACGGATCCGTTTTTGGATCCGTTTTTTCAATGCTTTATTTAAATCTACCTGCAATTTAAATATAATATAACCTATCTATGACCAAGAAAAAACCCTTTTTTTTACCTAGTCAATCAACTGTACATACACCTATGATTTTAAAAACCGCCCCCCCCCACCCCTCCCTATTATTTTTTTTTTAAATCAGTCAATAGTTTTCAAACTCAGAGACCCGACGTCCATGTGCATCCGTGGTATGCTGAGGGTGTGGGGCTGACATTATCCTTTTCCCATGTAGAATGAAGGCATTTTCCAATAGTACATTTCATCAGAGAAATTAGCCCTCCCATTAAAATGATACAAAATATAACCAAACATAATATCACATTTTATATTTAATTTAAATCCAATGCGTTTTAACGGATGCGTTTTTGGCATCGAAAGCGGATCCAAAACGCAAACCCAAAATGATGCTGCCTTTTGGATCCCCTTTCAGGATGCCAAAAGCGACTCCAATTTTTTCCTATGGGGATTTTTTCTTGCGTAAAACGCAAGAAGAATTGACATGTCCAAGTCTTAAAACGGATCCGAAAAGCGCATCGGCGATCACTCGTGAGAACAGGGGATGCGCTTTTGCCATTGAAAGCAATGTTAAAACACACTACAATTGTTAATCCGTTTTGGGGGATCCGTAAAACGGAACACAAAAATGTCGTGTGAACAAGCCCTAACACTGTAATGGGGGGGTCCCATTCTTATCTTAAGCTATAGGGCCCTTGTGTGTATACTTCTGCCAATATTCATGTAAGACAATGCCTGGATGTCATAGACCATCATGTTTACCCTTTTCCAAGAGCGACTTACTAAAGGTGAAATAGAGCAAATGGAAACATAGAACAGCTGGAACCAATGACGACTCCTTGAGCTTAGAGGAAACAGACTGATTTTCAATAATCAAACATGAACAGAAAGAAAAAAAACAAAGCTTGTTCAAATATACTTATAACCGTAATGGAAACAGACTGCACCACGTCCCCGCTAGATCCCGATGTTGATATATGGGATTGACGGCTGGAGGGTATTACAACGTACAGTATTATAACATTATTATTGAGGAGCGGGTACAGTATCTTAGTGCAAACTATGTTCTGATGTAAAGCAAGAAGAAGAACATGCATGCCACCAAACCTCAAAGAAGGAAGGAATCCTCAGACCTTGACCATCACCCCCTTTAAAACCATAAATAATCAGAATTAAAATTCTGCTTCATCAACTAAAGCGTATTCATTGTACAGGGTTTCCTCAATATAAAATATTACGTGGTTCCGGAATGACCATTATATGTTGAGATCATAACTCTATGGGAAATTGGTAATGGGTTCTGAAGCCCCAAAATGTCCCCAGGATAATGCAAATGGAATAAAAAAAGAGGCAGAAACTAATACATAAAAGCGTCCTCAAAAAAACATAGGAGAGCTGCTGGAAGCGGAAACTTCCATAACGATGACCAAAAAAGAAAATAGGGCCCCAACTGGTATCCAAAGAGCTGCACATCGGCCATAAGAGAGAAACAGGACCCCAATACTGCAACCGCTAATACATGTAAAATGCAGTACAGACATGTAACCTACGACTGTAGGAGCGCACTACTAGACCGCCAACACTGAGCACTCACTAATACATGAAACATGTACATACATGTAACACACTGTACTGTAGAGGCGCTATAGACTCAATACATGCAAGCATCCTCAAATATCACTTAAGAAGACATACAGACAAATAACCGCACTGTACTGTAGAGAGGCTATAGACCGCCAATCACTCATTCATGCACTCATAAAACATGTAAAGCAGTACAGGACATGTAGTACCACGACGGAGGAGACTGGTGAAATCACATGAAGACAGAGGGATGAGTCCCTTATTAGAGATGCGCAAGATTTAATACTATACTCCAATGTACAGTCGTAAGGAATTTTGCACACTTCTAAAGGTGTCATTGAGGTAGTAGTTACCAAACACTTCATTACTGAATAACCATACAAGAGCTATTCATATCTACCTAAGGGGAACATGCATAACCTAGCCACCTTCATTACTATGGCCATAATGACATAAATGGCAAATGAAAATAGTTGGTTATTCCAGTGAAATGGTATGGGGCAAGTTGCGGACAGGTTCCCCTTGTTGGGATGTTCCCTGTGGTTTGGGCGCCGGGGGTTTTTTACGGGTTTTAAGAGGGATAATAAATTTTGTTTACCCCACACCTGGAAATTTAACCCCTTTCAGCGTTTCTTTCACTGAAAAATTACGCTTTAAACCCAAAATTTTTCTCCCCCACGGGGAAGATTAGATTATACTAACCTTTATAATTATGAAAAAAAAAAAGGTAATTCTTTACCTTTATCAGGAAATACTGTAATACTTGCACTTCTCAGACGATCGCTGCCCAGAAAAAAGGGACCACAAGCAATCCTATCACTCTGGCTATAGACTCACAGGGGGGAAAATCACAACAAGCCAGGAATCATGTTCAAAGGGGGAAATGTTAAAAAAATTTTTTTTAAAAAAACAACCCAAACCCCCAAATTAAAAAAAATTAAACTTCATAAATATCCTTTAATTTCTAAGAGACGTTTTATTAACCGCTACCAATCTGCAATATAATTTTAAGTGATCAGCCCCAAATGGCAAATACCCGCTCTTTGCGAGAACATTTTTCCTTTTTGTATGGGGAAAAAGTACCATAATTGGGGCTTTCTGCTCTTTTAGCACACTTCATTCTCTGATAATGGCGGTCTTATTTAAACCTTTAGGTACTGCTACTTATCGCTGTTTTGTTTTTGTAATTGGTGGGTGGGGCCCCCTCCAGTTCGGGACTGGTTTGCCTGGGGCCCATCAGTGGAGAGATTCTTTGGGGGGGCCCCTTCAGTGGAGGGGATTCTTTTGGCCCACTGTATATGGATTTCCTAGGCCCAACATGGATGGATTTTTTTGGGCCCACCAATGGGGTGGGAACTTTGGGGCCCACCATGGATTTATTCTTGGGGGGCCCCCATGGAGTTTTTTCTTGGGGCCCACCATGGGGTTGATTCTTGGGGCCCACCATTTGGAGTTTTTTCATGGGCCCACCATTTGGATTGATTCTTGGGGACCACCAAAAAGTGAGTCTTGGGCCCGGGGGGGGACTGGGGGTAAAAATCACCCTGGGACTAAGCCCCCCCCCCCCACAACAATATCCCCTTAAAAAAGCCCTTTTTCAAACACCTCGCCACTTTCTAAAAAAAACTACACTATAAAAGCTGCTTCAACGGAATTTTTTTGGTGCATTTTTATGTGTTTTTTTTTTGAGTTTTTGTGGCAGAAAGGCAGAGCAGTTTTAAAGCTGGACATTTCTGCACAAAAAAAACGATCAAAAAATGCACCAAAAACCCCTTTTCCCTGTGAGAGCCCCCCCACACAAGCAAAAAAAAACAGTGGGGCAGAGAAAAACCCCCATCACGAAACAGGTTTACTTGCTTTAAAAAATCAGGACAACCCCATGACACTAATAATCACCAGCAAACCTACAACCCCACCAATCACACCCATAGCCAGGTCACCACACATGAAACACACTATTCACACAGAATAAAAGGGAAAACCAAAAGGGAAAACGTCAGCGCTGATGGGATTTTTTCCTTTTCCTTTCTTCTTCTGCCCAAACCTCCCTGATGCCCTTCCATTGTTGTTCACTTCCATTTCTTTTTTTCTGTCCGTACACATGCAATTCTCTTCTAGTGGTCACTACTCCCCTGTAGAATTTACCACAAATACATTTAGACTCCTCTCTCTTCCGCACTTCCTATCAATTCCCCCAAAAACGATGTTTAAAACCCCTAAAAATTAAAAATTAAAAAAAATTCAATAAAGGCAGTAAATAGGTAACCCCCCCATAGGCAGGCAGGCAGTATGGGAGGCAGGGAAGGGGCCCGTATGCCAGCAGGCCCCCCCCCCCGGGGCCAGGGTAAAAAGGCAGGCAGGGACAGTTTTAACCCCGGCAGGCAGGGGCAGTATAAAAGGCAGAAAAGGGCCCCTTATAGGGAGACAGGGGGCAGTATATAAGCAGGCAGGAAAAGTGTATAGGTAGGCAGGGCTAAATTTTAAGGCAGCCAATCAGTGTAAGGTAATCAGTGCTATTATAGGCACCAGGGCCCGGGGATAGGTAGCCCCGGCAAGGGCAAACCCTATACCAGGGAAGGTGTAGGGGTTAAGGGCCCGGGCCAAACTATAGCCAGGGCAGGTGTTTGGGAGCCCGGGGGGTATCATATCCCGGGGAGGGCATCAGTAGCCGGGGCAGGGCTTTAAAAGCCAGAAAAGTCTATAGGGAAACCCCAGCCAAGGGGAAACATAACCAGGGCAAGGGGAACAAATAGCCAGGCAGGGCAAACATAATCCAGGCAGGGTATAGGGACCCCGGGGAGGAAATCAATAGGGCCGGCAAGGGGATCACTAGCCAGGGCAGGGCAAACATATAGCCAGACAGGTATAGGTTTGCCAGGCAGGTAACAGTAGTCAGGGGAGGGGGCATCCTATAGCCAGGCGGGGTATAGTAGCCAGGCAGGGAAAACAGTACCCCCTGGCAGGGGGACATATTTGCCCCGGGCAGGTATAGGTTTGCCAGGGGAAGGGGATAGGTAGCCAGGGCAGGCAACCCTATAGCCAGGGGAGGTATCAGTATCCAGGGCAGGGCAGTAAAATAGCCCCGGGGAGGCTATTATTTGGCACCAGGGGAGGGGCATTATAACCATGGCCCGGGGCCCGTATAAAGCCAGGGCAGGGGCAGTATATAGCCAGGGCAGGGCAGGGGCATTAAAAAGCCAGGGCAGGGGAAAATAGTTTAAAAAAGGGGGAGGGGCGTAATAGGCACCAGGGGAGGGTATAAAAAATTTTTTGGGGGGGCCAAAGGGGCCAGGGCGTTAATAAAGGCCAAAACCCCCGGGGGAGGGGCATATATAGCCAGGGGCAAGGGGGGAGTATAGGGACCCGGGCAGGGGCAATATATAGGGCCCGGGCAGGGGGAGTAAAATACCAAGGAGGGGGGGGGAGAAAAGGGGGAGCCAGGCAGGGGGGGAAGTTAAAATACCAGGGGGAGGGCAGTATAGGGACCAGGGGAGGGGGGAAAAAAAATCCCGGGGCAGGGGCAGTTTTAAAATAGCCAGGGGGGGGCAGTATATAGCCAGGCCCGGGGGATTTTATAGCCAAGGCAGGGCAGGGGGCAAATATATAGGGCCCGGGCAAAGGGAATTTTAAAAAGCCAGGGGAGGGAGGGGGAATATACCAGGAGGGGAGTAATATCCCCGGGCGGGCAGTATTAGGGGAGCCAGGGCAGGGGGCAATATTTTACCCAGGGCAGGGGCAGTATATACCAGGGCGGGGAGGGCAAATATTTTTGCCAGGGCAGGGCTTTTAATAGCCAGGGCCCGGGGCGTATATACCCGGGCAGGGGCAGTATAGGCGCCAGGGGAGGGGCAGTATAAACACCAGGGGAGGGGGAGTATAGGCAGCCGGGCAGAGGCAGTATATAGCCAGGGGAGGGGGAGTTTTAGGCAGCCAAAGGGGAGGGGGAGTTTTAAACCCCCGGGAGTATAGGCAGCCAGGGGAGGGGGAGTATAAAAGCCAGGGCAGGGGCAGGGATAAGCCAGGGCAAGGGGGATAAAAGGGAGCCCCGGGCAGGGCAGTATATAGCCAGGGCAGGGGCAGGGGCAAATTTTAAAAAGCCCCGGGCAGGGGGAGTATAAAGGGCAGGGCCCGGGGCAGTATTTGCCAAGGGGAGGGTAAAATTTTTGGGCCCGGGCAGGGGCAGGGGCCCCGTATATAGCCAGGGGGAGGGGCAATTAAAAGCCAGGGCAAAAGGGGCAGTAATTAGGCAACCATAGCAGGGGCCAATATAGGCACCCCGGGCAGGGGCATATAGCAGCCAGGGCAGGGGCAGTATTAGCCAGGGGAGGGCAGTATATACCGGGGAGGGCAGGGGCAAATATATACCAGGGGGAGGCAGGGCAGGGATAGGAAGGGCCCGGGCAGGGGGCAGTATAGGCAGCCAGGGGCCCGTAAGTAGATTAAAAAAAAATAAAAACTAAATACCTCACCCGGACACCTGCTGGGCCCGTTCCCCTTTAAATTTTGGAGCCGGGGCCGCCCCAAAAGGGGAGAGTGCGGGGCCCGCGAGCAGGCCCCGCGATTAGCCCCTCACATCGCGCGCCTGCCCCCGCGGCTCCTGGGAGCTGGGCCCGAAAGGGATCAAATAAAATCCCAGATTCTCAACCCTCGGTCCCCCTGCTTGCAACCCCGGGTGCCAAAGGGGGCGGGCCGTGAAAGGTGGGAATGGGGTGGGTTTGGTGGCCCGGCCTTTTCAGCCGTGTGGGCCCGGGGGGGGCCCCTTAAAACCCCCCCCTGCCACAGGGGGGCCGGTCCGCGAAAAGCGACCCTTTTTCGGCCCTTGTAGCGCGCCACAGACCGGGGAAATTTGGGGCCCCCCCGTGGGTAACACCGTCCTCCTCGGCGGGCCCATCCACCGGCCCTGGGGTCCCGGGCCCTAGGGGGCCCCCGGGGGAAAAGCCCGGGTTTTCCCTATGGTCCCTTCCGGCCTGCTTTTGGGGCCCACCATTGGAGTTGATTCCTTTGGGGCCCCCCCAGGGAGTTTTATTCTTGGGGCCCACCTAGGGGGTTTTGATTTTTGGGCGCCCCCCATGGGTTGATTTCCCCTTTTGGGGGGCCCCCATTTGGGGGTTGATTCATGGGGCCACCAGGGGGGTTGGGTTCTTGGGGGCCCCCCATTGGAGTTTTATTCTTGGGGCCACCAGGGAGTTTTATTCTTGGGGGCCCCCATTTTGGGGTTGATTCTTGGGGCCCACCATTGGAGTTGATTCAAGGGGGGCCCCCCATTTGGGGTTGATTCTTGGGACCACCAATGAAGTGGAGCCCTTTGGGACCCACCATGGAGTTGATTCTGGACCACCATGAAAATTTTTTCTTGGGGCCCACCAATAGTTGATTCTTGGACCACCATGAAATGGATCTTGGGGCTCACCAATGGAGTAATTCTTGGGCCCCCAATGGAGAGGGTCTTGGGATCCACCAGTGGAGTGGGGTCCTTGAGGCCCCCCAGTGAGTGGATTTTTGAGGCCCCCAATGAGTGTATTCTTGGGGCCACCAATAGATTGAATCTGGAGCCCGCATGGGGCTGATTTTAGGGCTCACCTGATGTATTCCTTGATGCCACCAGTGGAGTGTATTCTTGGGGGCCCCCAGTGGATTATTTTTTGGGGGGCCCACCATAATGGATTCTGAGGCCCTCAAAGGGGGTGGATTCTTTGGGCCCACATGGAGCTAATTCTTGGGATCACCCGGGGGGATTATTGGGTCCACCATGGAGTGGATTATTGGGGCCCCACCAAAGGAGTTATTCTTGGGGCCCACCATAGAGGGGATTCTTGGGGGCCCCCATGGAGCTGATTCTTTGGGGGGCCAATTGGTTGAATTTGGGCCCCCATGGAGGTTTATTTTTGGGGGCCCACCAGGGAGTGGGGTTTCTTTAGGCCCACCAAAGCTGCACTGACTCTTGCTGTCTGCTTCCTCCCCTGCCTTCGTCTGAAAAAGTAGCCCCCGGCTTTCTGTTCTCATGGGCCCACTTTTCCCCGTGGGCAAGTCACACCTGCTCCCCCTCTCATTAGGGCCCTATGAATTCTAATTTCATCTCGACCATAATGGAAGGCCCCAAAAATTATTTTACAGGGGTTCCCTTTACCCCTCCCCTCATGAACTTTACACAAATTTGCTTAGCTGAAAATTCATTAGCAAGTGTGACATTACAGGGGACGGCCCCTCATTCTTTCTTGCGGGGTTTCATGACTTAAGCTAATAATTGTCTCTGTTTATACCGGGTCTAACTGTACAAAAAATGAAGTCAAGAAAAATTAGGCGAGCATGCCAGAACACAATCCCTCTTGTTTAAAAAAATGCCCTCTGTTTAAACTTGGTGCTTTAACCTCCCAGATGGAATGGCCTAAATTTTGTCTGCAAGAATTTCCCGAGTCGGTGTGAACCATTACCAAACTTGTCACCAATTCATCTTGTACAAATCTTTAAGGTCACCCGCCCTTCTTAAAAGGTTTCTTAATCTGTGGTAATATTTAATTTCATTGGGGCTTTAACCCTCCCCTGAAAAGCCAAATTACTGTCAGGGGCAATTACTGCTGATCCACAATTATGGGCCCAACCTTCCCACAGATGAACACTTTCCCCATATAATGTTGCATGACACAGCATAGAGCGTATTATACACAATGTCTGGGGAAGGGCAGGGGGCTGACGTGACGGAATGCTACCATTTTGTTGTTTTCTTTTCATGCCGTTAGAACCACGAGGTGGGTTCTAATAAAGCTGCTCCAGGAGAAATCGGGCTGTGGTCAAAAATGTCCTCTTTGGTAATTAAATAAAGAAATAAAAAAATGTAAGTACAGGGGAAAAGATTTCATTCCACTCCAATAATTAGAAAGAGTTGAAAATCTAATTTATTAAAGTTTAGACACAAATTTAAAGGGGGGCGTCCACCTCACTTTCAATGCTCCTTTGGGGCCCCCATAAAATCAAAAAAATCTTTATACTCACCCTTTCCTCCATTGCCCGGCTCCGTAGGCTCATCTCTCTGGTCTTCTTTTTGACATGCCGTCACCACCTAAGGTGGATTGTCACCGGTGCGGTCGCTAAACATTGGCTGCAGTGTTCATGTGACTCTGATTACATCACCAAATTTGGAGTTTGTTCTCTTCTGAAAGGTGATGTCAGTTAGGGGCAGCCAATCAGCAGTGATGTCCTGGGTTTGCAAGTGAAGGCATGTTTTTCGGGGGCCAAGAGCTACTGAAATAGTTTTTTATGAGGTGGATGACCCCGTTAAAACACTTGAGGCAACATCTATGAATTCACATTCACCATCTTTGTAACATGGCCAAACATTTGTATGGCAGTTTTGTAACCAAACTTTGGCGCATTCAAATTTTGGGCGTCCTGGCGCAATTGGGGCCCAATTTTTACTGTAGCCTTTTTCAAACCTCAAAAAGAACTGGCAATATACAGAAAAAAAAAGGAGGAAAAAAAAATTTATAGATGCCCCTGAAAAATATGGGAAATTTTTTAAAGTGCATTTCGCTACTTTTAAAAATACATGAAAATTGAAAAAAGCGGACTTTTTTTTCAAACTTTTGAGGGCCCCTTTCCCCCAGGGAGCAAGGGGGCCCTCAGGGCGGTGGGGCCTACACTAGACCGCATTTTTAAACCCGCCCCTTTTTAGGTCTTCACACTTTTCAGGAAATACTTTGTCCGGGTTTTTTTGTGTTTATATTGATAGTATTTTTGCCAAACAAATTCTATAAGTACGGTAAAACCCCTCTGGGGAAACCCCCCTTGTCCCCATGTACGGGGCCCCCCAAAAATGTTGGGGTCAGAAAGAATAGCTGGGTTTTTTTTTGCACACGACTTTCCATTTTTGTTCCCGTACAGGGGAGAGGGTGTATTTAAAACTGTACCAAACTCCCCTGGAAAAAAGGGAATTTGGGAAAAAGTTTTGGTGGCAGGGCCCCCAAGGGCCCCTTGTCCGGCTCCCGGTGTCTAAAACTTGAAAATTATTTTTTGGGTTTTTTCCTGAAAATTTAAGGGGTTGGGGAGGGAAAAGAAATTTGGGAACCAAAAACCCCCCTTATTAGGTCATTGTTTAAAAAAGCAGGGGACCCCTCTAAAAAGGGGGCTGAAGCCAATTTTTAAAAAGGTCTTTAATGGTAAGGGGGAAATTTTTCCCTTTTTAAAGCCTTTTCGGGGGAAAGTTTTTGTTTTCAAATTTTCCCCGGAAAAATAAGTTTTGGGTAACCCCCTTTTACTCTGGGTCCTAGTACAAAATTTCCCCCAATAAACCCAAAAGGGGCCCAGGGATTTTTGGGGGATTTTTTTATGTTTGGCCCCCGCCCCCAAAGTTTCCTTTAACCCCAAAACCAAGGGGAAAAAAAATTTTTTCCCAAGGCCAACCAAAAACCCAACCAAAAAAGTGGGGGAAATAAAAACCCTTTAAAAAAATCCCATTGTTTAAAAAAATTTTTTAAAAAAAGTTTCATCAACTTTAAATTTTTCCAAAAATGTGAGCCAAAATTTACAGGGCGTAAACGTTTTCGGTTTATAAAACAAGACCTTAAATCAGACCTTTTGGCATTTTTGAAATGGGAAAAATGAATTAAAGGGGCAAGCAGTAATATGGTGCCCAAATTTTCTAATGAGCTCATGGATAGGGAGTTGGCGCGCGTTCTGCGGGTTCTTTAAGGGAAAACATAAAGGGGTAAAGGGGTAAGTTGACAAAATAAAAAAGAGACTTTAAGTAAGAGGGGCCCAGGTAGTTTTTGGATTTATTGGGAAGTCTCTTTTACTTTTTTTTTCCACACCAAACCCCCAAAATTACTATTTTTCCTTTTTTGTTTTGGAATTTTTAAGGAAAAACCCAAAATCGTTTTTCCCTTGCTCGGGAAATCTGACCCTAATGTGGGGGTAAATTTCTGCTTATACAAGAAAACAAAAACCCACTTTTGGGTGCAACCAGGGCCCTGTATCCACAGTAAATGTTTGTTGATGTTTCCCGGGTGATTTGGGAACAAAAACCCAAAAAAAAAAAATTTTTTAAAAAGTTGTTTTGGGCCATTGTGTTGTTATTTTGACATGATCTGCCGGCGCAGCGGGGGCTTTGGGAGGGGCTGTGCACCTTTGTTCTGTACAGATGACTTTAAAAATTCCCAAACGGATTTCTCCCCTGTTTTTTCTGTTCACCTCTCAGATGAAGGGGAAAAGTTCTTTTAAACCCCAGGGGTTTCCCACCCCGTTGGGAGCATTATTTAAAGTTTCATGGCCCAAAACGGAAAACATCTGTTGACGTGAAAAAAACTTTACAACATGGGTAAAAAGAGGAAAAGGGATCAGTGATTAGTTTTGTTAGCATCGGGCCCACAAAGATTTTAGCTTTTTTCTTTTGCTTAAAGTTCCCGTTCACCAATTTGTCTTTAGTTCCCAAAATTTTGAACTTATTTTAAAATTTTAAATCTGTTGGACGTTTTAATAATGTGGCTCTATACTTTTAGGGTTGTTCACACACTGAATTTTTGGGCGCTTGGGTTTTTGTTTTGGGTGTAAGTGTATTGCCCCAAAACTCAAAAAAAAAAAAAATGAAAAAGCATTTCTGGGGGAAAAAAGTATTTTTAAGTTTGGGAAGCAACTGGGACAGAGATAGAAAACAAAAAGGGGGGTTAAAATTTAAAAATGCTACCAATTTGGGTTTCCCCGTTGTAGTGGGGTACAACGGGGCTTTTAAAAATTTGGGCCCAAACCTCTTTAAATTTTCTTTTAAAGAACTTACACCGGATTTCAACCCGTAGAATA
Organism: Phyllomedusa bahiana; assembly: GCA_025379985.1. NCBI lineage: Eukaryota > Metazoa > Chordata > Amphibia > Anura > Hylidae > Phyllomedusa > Phyllomedusa bahiana. The sequence continues at coordinate 13,727 of JAODAL010069758.1, forward strand.
TCCCATGGGTGATACAGAAGATAAATAAGCCGTAAAGAATCAACAAATAGAGGACAATTTTTTGTTATTACCCAAAAGGGGGTTTGGGTAAGTTGGAGGCCCGGGGAAGGGGGAAATTTGGGAGATGGGGGTTTTCACAGGGTAAATTCAAGGGGTTAAAGCAATGGGGGAAGGGGAAAAAACCCTTAAGGGGAAAAAATTTAAAAAAGGAAAAAAAACGGGGTTAAAAAGTTGGGGCCTTTTTGGAAAAAAGAACCCCGGGGAACCCGCTATTTTTTTTAAAAGGTCATAGATGGGACATTTAAAGGGGGAAAATTATTTTTCCCCTTATTTCAAATTTAATGGTTTGACCACACATTTGGGGAAATTTGTTACGTTTTGGGGACCAAATGGGACAGGAAAAAAACATTGTTGAGCTTTTGGCAAAGGAACAAAGGCCAAAAAAATAATTTTAAAAAAATGGGTGGACTAAAAAGCCCAGAAAGATTAAACAAGGGAATTTGGGAATTTTTGGGTTTTGAGAAAAGACGGGTTAAGGGGGGCATAATAAATTTTTTGGGAAATTTTTTAAAAGGGAAAAAAGGGAAGGTTCTTCAAAATTTTTTTTATACCCAGGGTTTTTATCTAGAAAAAGGGGGGCCCTCCTCTACTCTTGCGGAACGAAAGTTTTAATAAAAATAGAAAGGGGAAAAACTTTACTTTTAAAAGCGGGGAGACTATGGAATTCTCTGCCCAAGGGACCCTTTTCATGGGGGAATTCCAAAAACAAGTTCAAAAAGGGTTTGGATCATTTCTGGAGCGTAATAAATTTTTAACAAGTTTTTAGTGAAAATTCGGGGGGGAGGGGGTCCTTGATTTAGGGGGTTTTTCCATGCCCCAAATTTGGGGTTTGGGAAGGGAATTTTTTTTCCTTTAAAATTGGCAATTGGCTTCTACCCCATTGGGTTTTTTTTTTCCCCTTGGGGTAAAAACCTTTTGCAAAAAGGCCCGAAATGGATTTGGAAAGTCTTTTTCCTTTTTTTTTTAGCCTTACAAAATATTAAAATTTTGAAAATTTTTTTCCTGTTTTTTTTCCAATTTTTTCCCATGTAAAACCATTTTAGTATTCAAAACAAAATAGTTTTTAAGGGGGTTTTCTCACAAAAAAGTTTTATCTTTCAAACATTTAGGGAAAACTAAAATTTTTGACATTTTCCAAAAAAAATTGCTTTAAAAATTTTTTTTTTTTGGGGGGAGGGGTTAAAAAGAATTTTTCCCCTTCTGAGGGCTTTCTGGTTTCCTATAGTGAAATGACCGTTTGTTTTCTCTCCCTCTGCTGTTTGTTCTTTCTGATAAACAGGGTGTGGGTTCATAAACAGGTTGTTTGGGCCCGAATGCCAGCTGGAGAAACTTGTGTTTAAAGATTTTAGACAAAAGGCCCCTTTAATTTTCTTTTTTACTTTAGCTTAGAGGTTCCTGGAACCCCGGAAAAAGTTGTTTTAAATTTTTAACCCGGTCCCGAAAACACCCGAGCCAAAAATTTCCCAATTACAAACAGTTTTTTCCCGGAAATATGAAATTTAAAACTGCTTTGTCTAAGAAACTGTGAGATGAAAACAACCCCTTAAAATTTTTTTTTCTTGAAACCCGCAAAAAATAAGTGACAAATTCCCAAAATTTTAAGTTGGCGAGGAAAAATTTTATAGGAAAAAAATGGAGAGCTTTTAGCAGGGATCCAAAATCCCCCACAAAAAGGTGGACAGGTATGAAGGGGGGACTTTGTCAGCTATACCTTTTGTTTTTAAAAGGGGAAAGATTCCAAAAGTAAAAGTATTAAAGAATTTTTCACAGCACTTTTAAAAAATTTGGGCCCCGTTTTACACTAAAGTAGTTTTCCCCAGGGGGCACTCCCGATTGGGATGGGGATTTGGAAAATATTTTGTTTTGAAAGGGTTTTGGCCAAACTTAGTAAAAAAGGGCCCCTGGCATTCAAAAATGTTATTTTCTGGCACAGGGTTTGGGACCAGTTTTGGCATTCAAAGGTTTTATACATTTTGTAAAACAAGGGGTACAAACATTTTGTTTGGGCCAAAGGTTTGGAAAAAAAAATGGCGCCAAATCCCGGTTAATAAATGTAGCCAAAGTAATGCACGTTTTTTCCACGCATTTTTTTTAGGACACAGGATTCTAGCCCAAAAAAAAGGGAAAAAACGTTCCGTAAAAACCGCATCGGAACCGGACCCAATTTAAAATCAAGAAATCGCCTCCCAAAAACTTAACTGAAAACTAGGAAGGGAAAATTTAACTGAAATTTTTAAGCTTTTAAAAAAAAGCCCCAGATCCGTTGTTTTGAATTAAACTAAAAAATTTTGCACAAACCCGATGGAGGCGGCTGTTTGCGGCAGGCCCGACTTCCCTGAGAAGGCAGGGATTTTTTTAAAATTAAACCTTCCCCGCCTTTTCCGCCCCTTGAAAAAAAAGGAGTCAATGGTTTTACCCCCCCTGCTT
>JAODAL010069759.1:0-16213 GCA_025379985.1 Phyllomedusa bahiana
GGTGTGGACTGATGGGGGCGCCCCCTCGTGATCAGATTTTCTTTACGTAAAGGAAGCCTGTGACGTTGAACACGATCTGACTGCTGGTAGCCGTTAAGAGCTCGACAATTGATATTAGTTTATAGGTGAAAAATTCTGTAGAACTTTATTTTATTCACTGAAATCCCGCTTAAGGAGTCCAGTGGGCGGTCTTAACAGTGTTTTGACAGTTTTTCTTTGTTTTGAGGTGCATACAGGATACAGTCAATACTGATAACCCGCCCACTGGACCCTTTAAACCCGGAGTAAGCGGGGAAAAAAGGAATAAAATACAAGTTCTACTAATTTTTTCCCACAAAAACCAATAATCAACCGCCATTCCTCCTCCCATAACATGGACCCAGCAGATCAGATAGACCTGCTCTGCAAAGTGCGCCTTTACAGCGTTGGAAATTTAAACTCCCATCTGCCCATGATAAAGATTAATAAATGCATATGGGAGTTGTAGTTTCCCAGCCTGGAGAGCCACACTTTGGGGCCCACGGATGCGCCTCCCCTGCTGAGCGACTTGGATGCCCCCTCCAGGGGGGAGGGCCGATTTTTCCCATTTTGTATAAAAGCGTCGCCCCTTGGCCAATCCCCATAACCAGAAAGTATATGCAGCATCTAAACCATTTCACTATGTTCAGAAAATGGTCTCCAACCTGGGGGTCTGGAAAGGGGCAAAAATTCAAGCTCTTGGCCCCCTGGTGAAAAAAGTAAATTGGGGCCTCCCATTTCCCATTTCCCAAAGGGCCTTCTCCTTAAAGTGGCAGAAAGAGTTTTTGGGGCCCCCTCGGCTATAGGGCCCGGTAGCGACTGCTACCAATGCCCCCCCTATAGCTACGCCCGGGGGTCTGTGTTTCTAGGAGGGGGGTTTTGTTTTTCAAACACTTGGAGCCACAGGTGGGATCACTGAGGGATTCCAAATCCAAGAAGAATGTCTTTTTTTTCTGTGAGTGATGGTTGGCGCCGCTTGTTTGGCCTGGCACCGGAAACCCCGTTTCCCGCACGGTGCCAGTGGTCCTTTGGATAACTGCGGGCCCAAAACTGAGATTTTGGAGGGGTGACTGAAGAACACAAACCTCCAGGATAGTGGTTTGACGGCAGACCTAGGTTTGGCCCGGAGATCAAAGTCTGGTTGTTTGGGTGCCCAGACTGACTTTTTATCCAAAAACATGACTTCTCAAGCTTATATAAAATATAAAGTTTCTAGACCTATTCTTACATTCCCAATTTAAATCCGTCACCAGGGCTGGCTTTCTTTAGTTTCGTAGATTTGCCTATGCCCTCTCTTAAAACAAGGAGGGAGAAAAAGGGGCCCAAAAGGCCTGGAAAAAGAAACCTAAGGTTCAATACAAGCTCATATACAGTCTTCACAGTATACAAAGAGGCTCCTGGGCCCCAATGCAGAATCTCTCCTAAAAATATCAAATTTATATATGGTGAAAAGGGATTAATACTCACCAAAAGGGTCGGACTGCCCCCAGGGGGAAAGGGGAAAACCCCGGTGGGGCCCCTGAGCAAGGTAACCTGGATTGTTTTTAAAATCATATACACCTCGAAGAGGGAAAAAAACAGAGAAAAAAGGCAAAAAAGGAAAAAGCAGAGTATAGGAGGGGCCCTTTCAGTCATTTTTAAAATAGCTGTAGGTGGGCCTCTAAAGTAAACCACCGTGGGCCCATAAAAACTCAATTGGTGGGCCCTTAGTGTCAACTCCACCTGTGGGCCCTAGGCACCCCAGTCCGACACTGTCTACCAATGAAATGTTTTGTGCCACAATTAGCGCAAATCGCGGCACATAGTAATGCCCCTATCACCAGTATTATAAATGTCATATTTTAAGGAGAGATTCTGCATTGGGGCCCCCCCCCCCGGACTCTTTTTTATACTTTTAGACTGTATATTAGTTAATTGAGCAATATAAGTTTTATAGAACATCGCGCACGGGGGCACATAGGTTATCATTACAAGTATATAAATGCACCAAAACATAAACTTGTAATGTGTCTATGCGCCTCAAAAGCCCCCGCCAGTGGCACCCGGTTTGCATATGTTTTTTCAAAATTTTTTTTGTCAAAAAACATACGTTTATTTATGTATATTTTATTTTAACCTATATGGGGGGGAAAAGGGGGCCCTTTTGGGTTTTGCACCCCCCACTTCACAGGTGTCATAAGAAGGGGAGCTTGCAGGTTTGGGTTTTTTTTTTATTTTTTTCTCTCTGGAAAAGGAGGTCGGGTTTACCATGAGGGGCCTGGGTGTGGTTATTTAGAGGTAAAAGATAGTGTAAACTGCCTATTGAGATCACGTTGAAAGTCGTGGGCCCTTAAACATCTTTTTATCAAAATATTGAACCCAGAATCTAACGTTTTTTCATGCCCTCAAAAGGCAATTTCGTTACGGGGGGGCCGGCATCATTTATAGGGCATTTCAATGTGTTGTTCCCGGCGAAAAATGCGCCATTTTGGTTACCATTTTTCATTTACAAACCAAAAAAAAAACAAAAACGGTGGTTTTATCGCAATATAGACCTAAAATCTGGCATTGGCGTATTGGGAAATGTCCCCCAAAGTCTTTACAATGTGCAGCTAAGGTAGTCCTAGATGCATGATTCCATTGGAGTTCCCCTTTAACTGCCAGTCCGGTAAGGGAATCTTGCTGTGATGTTATCGATTATTTCAGGTCAACTTTTGGGTTTTCCTGTACTGCGCCTTTAAAGAGTGAATCGGCGGGTTTATCTGTGCGCACAATAATCTATCTGTAGACGCTGCCCCTTCATGGGAACATAAACTTATAATGAGGGGCATTTAACTTTTCCCATAAGTTAGCTGGCTCAGCAGAGCGCGGAGTCTCAATGACGCTTTTGTCTGCGGTCCTCCCATCTCAAACTGGGTATACACCAGTTATCTATGAAATGGTCTCTGTCATAGGCAGGGTCCTTTCTAGGCTAAATTGTACTTAGGGCAGGGAGAAAAAATTCCCCTCCCCGCCCCATTACCATGTTGCGCCCCATTGCATCCCCATTATCCAGCTCTTGATGACGTTTTCATTACAGGCAGGTTCGATCGCTCTAACACTTTCTTGTGCTCAGTTATTCTTTTAATATTTTTGCTTTTTTTTCATGATTTGTTACTTTAATGTCATTTTTACATAAGGTTGCTTTTTTTGTTTAAATCACACAAGCTGTCTCTGGGTTATGGACAAGATAAGTTCTGCAGGTCTGTTCCTAAAGGGGTTGTCTCACTACAAGGTTGTGTTTTTTTATGTTAAAGATTTGCATAACAATTTCACTTTGTATTATGTGGTCCATTAACAGTGTCTATCATTCCTAGATTCCCTTTTGGTTTGGGTGCATCAATCCACAGGTTGTTTAGCTACAGACTGTTTGATCTCTCATGTAGGCTGCCAGCAATGGTTGCTATAGCTACAGACCTGTTTGATCTCTCATGATAGGCTGCCAGCACTGGTTGCTATAGCTACAGACCTGTTTGATCTCTCTTTGATAGGCTGCCAGCGCTGGTCGCTATAGCTATAGACCTGTTCAATCTCTCTTGATAGGCTGCCAGCGCTGGTTGCTATAGCTACAGACCTGTTCAATCTCTTCTGATAGGCTGCCAGTACTGGTGCTATAGCTACAGACCTGGCTTCTACTGCAGCCTGATAGAAGCCAGTAAACACACCCCTGAATTCAAAGTGAAGCCAAGAAAACATGACTGAGGTGAGATGAATCAATGTAGTGAGACAAACCCTTTAAGTTGAATTTGTATAAAACTTGGAACAGGCCCTTTTCTTTAGCCAAAAATTTTTATACGTGCAGCGTTTTGGCCCGTGTTGGCCTTATTCCGGTCAGGTCTGATGGCGAATGTGCAAGCGGCTGCAGCGTATAGCGTGTAACACTAGGGTGAGGAGTCATCTGTGTGTGGGTAAAAAAATCTACCCCCGACCGCCCGGTGTTGATAACATGTCCTAATCATATGGGTGCAGAATCCGCAGGCTGGGATAGATAGATAGATAGATAGATAGATAGATAGATAGATAGATAGATAGATAGATAGATAGATAGATAGATAGATAGATAGATAGATAGATAGATATATGGGATAGACAGATAGATATGAGGATAGATAGATAGATATGGGATGACAGGATAGATATGAGGATAGATAGATTAGATATGGTGATAGATTGATTAGATATGAGATTGATAGATAGATATGAGATTAGATATGGATTAGATTAGATAGATAAAATAGATAGATAGATAGGGTATGAGATAGATAGATAGGTAGATAGATAGATAGATAGATAGATAGATAGATAGATAGATAGATAGGTAGATGTGTCAAATTCATTTTCAGCAAGGGCCACATCAGCTTTATGGTTGCTTTCAATGGGCAGATGCAGGGCCTTGGGGTATGGCTGGGGTACCTGGGTAGGGCTGTCAGAGTTGTGCCACCACCTGAGAGATGCAGAACAGAGGAGTGGTGGTGCGCGGCGGAGCTCCGAATCCAAGATGGCGCCCACTCACTGCGCCCCTGGCTGCATTTTTTTCAAGAAAGTGGGGAGTTGGTTCTTCTGCATTCGGACCTTGTTCATCCCTGCTCGCTGTATCTTAGCTCTCGTGGGCTACATGAAATGATGAGGCAGCCAGATTTGACCCATGGGTGTTATTTAAGGGCAGTATGGTTGTATCATGAGCACTATATAGTGGTGTTATTTAAGCCCAGTATGGCAGTATCATGTGTACTATACAGAGGTATTATTTAAGCACTGTGTACTAGTATCATGAACACCATATGGTGGTTTATTTAGGCACAGTGAGGAGGTATCGTGAGCACTATATGGTGTTGTTATTTTAAAACGTGAGGCAGGGTCTGGACTTATGGGCTCCTACCTACATGGAACGCTGCCTCCCTACCTGGGCTCCTACCTATATGGGGCTCTGCCTCCCTACATGGGCTCTGACTTTCATGGGGCGCTTCATGAACACTATATGGTGCTATTATTTCAGCTTACTGTGGTAGTATTATGGCCTTTAAGGTGGTGGAAAGCCCGGGGTGGGGAGTATCATGTGTACTATATAGTGATATTATTTAAGCATTTGTACTTTGTTCCTAACACTTTTAGTGTTTTATGGAGCACAAAATTGTGGTGTTATTTAAAAAATGTGGGAGTATCTGAGTCTTATGGCGGTGTTATTTAAGCACAGTGTAGTATTTTCATGAACACTATATGTTGCTATTATTTAAACATAGTGTGGAACTTTTATGAACACTATATGGTGGTGCTATTTAAGCACTGTGTGGTAGTATCATCTGCACTATATGGTGGTGTTATTTAAGCACAGTGTGGCAGCATCATGAGCACTGTATGGTGGCATTATGTAAGCAGTGAGTGGTAGTATTATGAGCACTATATGTTGGGGGTGTTATGTAAGCACAGTGTAGTAGTATCATGTGCACTATATGGGGATGTTTTTGAGGAATGTATGGCAGTATAATATTGCTATTATATGGTGGTATTATGCGAGTACTTTATTATAATGTTATGTGGGTCAGGTACTTGTAATGCATTAATTTTAAGGAAACTGTGAAAGTTTGCAGCATGATGCCTTGTTTCTGAGTCATTTTTGCTCCTGCTAGACAGTATGTAGGACCCTGGAACCGCTGCATGACATTTCAGGAATTCTCTTCCCAGTGGACCCCCTGCAGTTCCCTGTAGCCGCTTATATGGTAGTACGGCCACGGCTCCATATTCCACATAATTTCCATGATATCCGAGTCTGGTGCCCTATGACTTGGCAGCAGCACCAGGTATCACTATAACACTTGTCATGAGCTAAGCTGGCAGCACGTTGATGATATTTTTCTTGGACCGGACAAATAGGAAAGTGACCTTGCAAATGGAGGTTGTGTTTAACTTTCAGGTACAATTCTTTCCAACAAAAGCAAATCAAAAGGCAAAACACTGCTGTGACCTCGAAGGTTTCTATTACATGATGCTAGATATTAAATTATATCTGAAGAGACCAATTTGCAACGTAGGCATCGATCCAGGGTTACACGATTTTCTTCTCCGTTCACATCCAAAGCTAAATTCAGATTTCTGTAGTTTCCTGTTAGGTGAGATCAGTGCATTTCGGGAGGCCCGGTGCAAGATGTAAGGTTTGACCAAATTGCTGACTGTTTCCAAGGGAAACCAATAGGATTTTTAAAGGTGCTATGTATAGATATTAAAGGGGTTTTGCCACAATGTAATGTTGACGTGGGATCCTCCAAAATGGGTATTTAATCACTTTTCTAAATATAAGTGATTACAAAAAGTGAAGCCTCTGAGAGCTACAGCATTTCTCAATCCCCCTTAGTTACCTGAAAGCTTCCACTAGACACGACCAGAGGGACCAGAGGAGCTGACAGGCCGCCCTTGCGTGAAACACTTCTTATCTGATGACAGGGAAAATGAATGAGCTTTTAAGGGACTGGGGAGAAAGTGCAGTGTATGAGCCTGTGTCTTGCTGTACTGAGAATCCACTGTTGTACTATTATTATTTCAGTTCAGTTTTGAGACGCTCCCTTATTCCTCACTCCTTGCTCACCCCCTCCCTCTCTCCCCTGCAGCCTTCATGACTCAGCGTGATTTGTTTATATTCTACTCCCGTGCTGATAAGAGGTAAGTACCTGGCGTCCCGGCAAATCCCCTTTAATCACTTTTCTAAATATATGTGATTACAAAAAGTGAAGCCTGTGAGAGCTACAGCATTGCTCAGTCCCCCTTAGTTTCCTGAAAGTTTACATTAGACACGACCAGGACACTGACTGGAGCTGTTCTGGCTGTGCTTGCGTGTTTGCACTTCTTATCTGATAACAGGGAACATGAAGGAGCTTGCAAGGGGCTGTGGAGAAAGTGCAGTGTATGAAGCTGTCTGCTGTATAAAGAATCAACTGGTTGTAATGTCATTATTTGAGTAAACTTTAGAGACGCTCCCTGCTTCCTCACTCTCTGCTCACCCCCTCCCTCTCACCCTGCAGCCGTTCATGACTCAGCATGCTTTGTTTATATTCTCTCCTGAGCAGATAAGAGGTAAGGAACTCACTTCGTGGCAAAATCTCTTTAAGACAATAACTGTGCGTGAAATGATAACTGGCAACATGAGCCTTGGTCACTGTATAGCCGTGGTCTGCAAAGTGCGGCTCTCCAGCTGTTGGCTAACGCCAACTCCCATCATGCCCACTTATGCATGATGGGAGTTGGAGTTTCCCAACAGCTGGAGAGCCACACTTTGCAGACTAGTGCTGTATAGCAACAATCACAGGATGCAGCTGGTGACCACCACAAATTTGCCTTTGTCTGTGTATTCTGATGTTGTCACTGATGATGTAGGGCAGTTGTCAAGCAATCACGTCTGCCCCTACAGAGGGCTGAAGATTGTTCATTGCATTCAACATATACAGTATCTTACAAAAGTAAGTACACCCTTCATATTTCTGTAAATATTGTATTGTATTTTTTCATGGGACGACACTGAAGATCTGATACTTTGGTACAATGTAAAGTAGTCAGTGTTCAGCTTGTATAACAGTGTAAATTTGGTGCCCTCAAAATAGCTCAGCACACAGTCATCAATGGCTAAACTGCAGGCAACAAAAGTGAGTGCACCCCTAAGTGAGAATTGAAGTGAGTACACCCTTAAGGGACAATGGACTAATTGTACCCAAAGTGTCAATATTTTGTGTAACAAACAATACATGGAAACTTCTAAAGAAGCATTTGTGTTATCTACAATACATGAAAAAAAACTTTGAGATTCTTAGTTCACATGGTTTGATCAAAAAATGCTTAAGCCACCCCCAGCTTACAACGGGATCTCAAGGCGGGTGTTCCTACTCTATTTTTACCTCTCACTTGAGTCAAATTCAGACTTCTCATTTAGGTCTCCATAATCCAGAGAGAAAAATAAAAAAAAGCACCAACCTTCCAAGCATACTGCACTGATATAACAACCTTTGGAGGTGGGCGGGGTGCAAGAGAACAAAATGGAGGCTACCCGCCTTGAGATCCCATTGGTAGCCGGGGGTGGCTTAAGCATTATTTGATCAAAACATGTTAATTAAGAATCTCAATTTTTTTTCACATTTTTTGTGTAGTCCCCATTATTTTCCAGCTCTGCCTTAACTCTCTTGGGCATGGAGGTCACTAGAGCTTCACCGGTTGCAGCCACTGGAATCCTCTTCCCTCCTCTATGACGACATCATGGAGCTGGTGGATGTGAGAGACCTTGAGCTCCTCCATCTTCTGTTTGAGGAGGCCGCACAGATGCTCAATAAGGTTTAGGTCTGGAGACGCTTGGCCAGTCCAGCATCTTTACCCTCATTTTCTTGAGCAAGGCAGTGGTCATCTTGGAGGTTTGTTTAGGGTCGTTATCATGTTGGAATACTGCCCTGTGGCCCAGAAGGGAGGGGATCATGCTCTGCTTCAGTATGTCACAGTACATGTTGGTATTCATGTTTCCTCAATGAACTGTAGCTCCCCACGGGCGGCTTCTCATGCAACCCCAAACCATGACACTCCCACTACCATGCTTGACTGTAGGCAGACACACTTGTCTTTGTACTCCTCACCTGGTTACTGCCACACACACTTAACACGAAATAAGTTTATCTTGGTCTCATCAGAGCACAGGTCATGGTTCCAGTAATCCATGTCCTTTGTCTGATTCTCTTCAGTAAACTGTTTGTGGACTTTCTTGTGCATTGTCTTTAGCAGAGGCTTCATTCTGGGACGACAATCATGAAGACCAATTTGATGCAGTGTGTGGCGTATGATCTGAGCACTGACAGGCTGATCCCCCCACCCTTGTAACCTGGCCGCACTCATCTCTGGCTATGACGCCGAGAATGTGCACACAACTTCTTTGATAGACCATGGTGAGGCCTGTTCTGAGTGGAACCTGTCTTGTTAAACTGCTGTATGGCCTTGGCCACAGCGCTGCAGCTCAGTGTCAGGGTGTTGGTGATCTTCTTATAGACTCGGCCATCTTTATGTATAGAAACAATTCTTTTTTTCGGATCCTCAGAGGGTTCTTTATCATGAGGGGCCAGTGTGCAGAGAGTGTGAGAGCGATAACACCAAATTAATACACCTGCTCCCCATTCACACCTGAGACCTTGCAACATTAATGAGTCACATGACACCATGGAAAGAAAATGGGAGATTGGGCACAATTTGTCCATTTTCACTTAGCAGTGTACTCACTCTTGTTACCAGCGGTTTAGACATTAATAGCTGTACGTAGAGTTATTTTGAGTTATACAAACTCTACACTGACCACTTTACATTGTATCAAAGTGCCATATCTTTAGTGTTGTCCCAAGAAAAGATAGAATACAATATTTACAAGAATGTAAGTGGTGTACTTACTTTTGTGAGATACAGTACGCTGCTGCGCATGGCACTGCCTGATGCCTCTCTTGAGCTACAATCCAGAGACATTCATTTCATTGATTAGCTTTAAACATGTAGGCAAAGGTAAAAAAAAAAAAAAAAAAAAAAGACATTTACAAAACACATTGCTGTTCTGATTTTGCTCCCTTTCAGAGTTAGAGCAGTTCTTAACTGTTGCTTGTTTACAGAAGGTTTCCTAGGTTACCAACCATCTCTGTCTGCTCTAGCAGGTAAGTCACTCTCTGCTGTGTCTTACCAGCAGAACAGGAGCTTGTTGATCTTTCTTACTGACAGACTTTAACCCTTTAGTGATCTGTAGCCTTTTTCCTTGCTTTAATAACCCCTCCATCATCAAAGTCCCTCTAATAGGTAAAGCAAGGAATACCAGAACTGAAAAGCCAATCACTGCTGTAGAACCACCCACAGCAAGAAAAGGAAGTGGGAGCCTGAGGCTGTACAATTGCCCACAGCCTGAACAGGAAGTGGGATCCAGAAGCTGAAGGACTGCCAACAGCCTGAGCAGGTAGTGGGAGTCTGAAGCTGTAGAACTGCCCACAGTTGAATTGAATAGGAAGTGGGAGTCTGAAGCTGTAGAACTGCCAACAGCCTGAACAGGAAGTGGTAGGCTGAAGCTGTAGACCTGCCCACAGCCTGAACAGGAAGTGGGAGTCTGAAGCTGTAGAACTGCCCACAGCCTGAACAGGAAGTGGGAGTCTGAAGCTGTAGAACTGCCCACAGCCTGAACAGGAAGTGGGAGTCTGAAGCTGTAGAGCTGCCTACAGCCTGAACAGAAAGTGGGAGCATGAAACTGTAGAAGCACCCACTGCCTGAACAGGAAGTGAAATCCTGAAGCTGTAGAACCGCCCACAGCCTGAACAAGAAGTAGGAGCCTGAAGCTGTAGAACCGCCCACAGCCTGAACAGGAACTGGGGGCCTGAAGTTGTAGAACCACCCACAGCCTAAACAGTAAGTAGGACCCTGAAGCTGTAAAAACCGCCCACAGCCAGAACAGGAAATGGGACCCTGAAGCTGTAAAATCGCCCACAGCCTGAACAGGAACTGGGGGCCTGAAGCTGTAGAACCACCCACAGCCTAAACAGTAAGTAGGACCCTGAGGCTGCAGAACCACCCACAGCCTGAACAGTAAGTAGGACCCCGAAGCTGTAGAACCGCCCACAGCCAGAACAGGAAGTGGGAGCCTGAAGCTGTAGAACTGCCACAGCCTGAACAAGAACTGGGAGCCTGAAGCTGTAGAACCACCCACAGCCTGAACAGGAAATGGGAGCCTGAAGCTGGCTGTAAAGAGAGGGCTATAATACAGCAAGGTGAAATTGTCCCTTGAAGACCATTGTTAACCAATCAAATCTACCCCTGTTTGCAGTGGGCTGTAGGTTGCATGTGCTGCACAAGACACCTGCTGTCGCCTTACACCTGTTTCTGTGGCTCTCCAGCGTCCTGCTGTTGAATTTGGATAATACATATGACCATAGCCCCTCTAATCGTACCTTCCTATATGGTGGCTGGACAATGCATTATGGGACATGTAGCTACCAGACCTTTGACCTGCAGACATTGAATCTTACACTCAAGATGACAGAATCAAGAAAAGAAAAATATATTTTACACTTTTAGGAAACTTCCCCAATAGGGTTGACCAATGGGAAAAAATTTATATGGTTTTAAATAATCTCTTATAGTTCAGCGCTTTTGTAATGTATTGTCAGAACTTTTTCTGTAGTTTTCCCATAGTTCTACTTCAGGGAGTTCAGAACTTTTTTTTTTACCAAAGGAAACAGCCTTTGTGTCAAGCCCAGGAGCTAGGGGGCCAAGAGTCTTTTCTTTTCTCGGCAGTTTTTGAAGCCCTGCCCCCTTTGGTCGGCCCCCAAGGTTTTAAATAAGGGAATAAATGAGGAATGCACTGAGACTACGGTTGGGAAGGAAAGAAGAGAGACTTGGGGCCCCAAGAAAAGGATTGTGGGGTTTTGTAGTTTTTCAGGGAAAGGGGGAAACTTTCCCAATTTTGAAATGTCCTGCTGCAGGAAGGGAGGCTACTTTCCCTCATTGAATAAAAATAAAAAAAAGTCTAGAAAAACTGTACAGAATGTTAAAATGAAGGACTCGGGTATCCCCAGCTTTTTTTTTCTTTTTTTATGTAAAAATATCCTAACACACATTATAATGACTAAAAAAGTTTTAAAGGGGTTTCTCATACAAGGATTGTGCTTTTTATGTTAAATATTTTCCCCAAAAACAAGTCCTTTGCAATATTGTCAATTAACAGGCCCTACCTACCCTAGATATCCCCTTTGTGGGGCTCATCAGCTCCTGGGTCGCTATAGACAGCCCTGTTCGATCTCCCCGATAGGTGGCAGCCGGGTTTTGCTTTAGCTACAACCTTTTCGATCTCCCCCTGATGGGGTCCCAGTGTTTTTTGTTAGCAAAAAGCCCCTTTTTGATTTTTCATGATGGGCTGTCCACGGGTTTTGCAAAATACAGACCTGTTTTTGACTCTATGATAGGCTGCCAGTGCTGGTTGTATGCTACAGACTGTCACTGCAGCCAGTAGAAGCCAGTAAACACGCCCCGAATTCAAAATGAAACCAAGAAAACAGGACGAGGTAAGATGATCAGTGTTTTGAGAAACCCTTTTTTAAAAGAAACTTATCCAGCCCTCATGACCCCAATTATTTAAATCTCAATTTACTGACAACAAATTTTTATATTTAAAAAAAAAACAAGGATTAAAAATTATAGAATTTTTTAAAAAAAAAATTTGAACACATAAAAAACAATTTTTAACATGTGGCCTAATTTCAGGCTGGAACATTAAACTCCAAAGATATTTTAGTAAAAGAAAAATCAGCAAGCTTTAAATTTTGGGTCTTGTCAGAACACGTTATGAGGAAATGAACGTGCCCGGGATTGGCAAGTACAGGAGTTCATTTGGAGTTTGTTGAAATTAATTGATTTTTGGGGGGCCCACCATGGGGTTTTGGTTCTTGGGGGCCCCCGTGGAGTTGATTCTTGGGGGCCCACCAGTGGAGTTGGTTTTGGGGCCACCCGTGGATTTTATTTTTGGTGCCCCCCATGGGGTTTATTCTTGGGGGCCACCAGGGAGTTGATTCTTTGGGGGCCCCCAGTGGAGTTGGTTCTTGGGGGCCACCAGTGGAGTTGATTCTTGGCTCCCACCCGTGGAGTTGGTTCCTGGGCCCCCAGTGGAGTTGGTTCTTGGGCCCACCTTTGGGGTTGATTTTTTGGCTCCCCCAATGAGTTGGTTCCCTTTGGGGCCCCAGTGTGTTGTTTTTTGGGGGTCACCAGTGGAGTTGATTCTTGAAGTCCCGAGGGAGTTGATTCTTGGCATCCCTGGAAGTGATTTCTTGGGGCCCACCCGTGTAGCTGATTCTCAGGGGACCCACCCCGTGGGGTTGATTATGGTGCCGACCAGTGGGTTATTTTGGGGCCACCAGTGGAGTGATTCTTGGGTCCAAACCCGTGGAGTTTATTCTTTGGGGGCCCCCCAGGGAGTTGGGTTTTTGGGGGCCCCCGTGGATTGTTCTTGGGTCCCCCCAATAGAGTTGGTTTCCCGGGGCCACCCGTGTGTTTATTTGGGGTCACGTGGGGTTGATTCTTGAAGTCCAGCGTGGAGTTTAAATTTTTGCTCCCCTAGTGAGTGATTCTTGGGGCCCCCCCGTGTACTATTCTCGGGCCCACCAGTGGAGTTTAATTTATGGTGCCACGTGGGGTTGATTTTGGGGCCGACCCGTGGGGGTTTATTCTTGGGGCCCCCCAGTGGAGTTGATTCATGGTGCCGACCAGTGGAGTTGATTCATGGTGCCGACCAGTGGAGTTGATTCTTGGGGCCCACCAGTGGATCTGATTCTTGAAGCCCACTAGTGGAATTGATTCTTGGGACCCACCAGTGGAGTTGATTCTTGAATTCCACCCTTGGAGTTGAGTCTTGGGGCCTACCAGTGGAGCTGATTCTTGGGACCCACCAGTGGAGATGATTCCTGGTGCCCAGCAGTGGAGTTGATTCCTGGGGTCTACCGTTGAAGATCATTCCCGGTGCCCATTCTACAACTACTGTAAATGACTGCACTTGCACTCAGCTATGCTCAGGGGCCCACCATGGGTTTCCTCTGCTCCCTTGAAGGCCAGCCCAAGCCTGGCCACCAGGCTGGCTGTCCAAGTACTACACTAGAAAATGTTGGGTCGGTGTCAGGTGGAGCCTGTGGCTTTGTGAAACTCCCAGCAATGCCTGACAACCACTTACCTCTATGTGGTTTCATACCTTGATTAGAAAAATAGTGTCTCTCTTTCAACTACAGCCTGCAAACAAGTCCATGACTAGAGATGTGGGTTCCTCACCCTCGGGCCTCCTTCCCCCTAT
This sequence comes from Phyllomedusa bahiana, assembly GCA_025379985.1. NCBI lineage: Eukaryota > Metazoa > Chordata > Amphibia > Anura > Hylidae > Phyllomedusa > Phyllomedusa bahiana. Next base: position 13,853 of record JAODAL010069759.1, read on the forward strand.
CCTGGGCATGAAACAGATGGGCTCTGTCTCATGATATACAAAAAAGTATTGTAGATAGCATTAATGCATGAAAAAACTTTGAGGTTCTTAGTCTTAGTTTTTTGCAGGTTTTCCTTTTCGTATGATATACAAAAAACGCAAAGAAGGCTAAATCATTGCTTCATGAAATTTTGTTATGCTACAGGGCTCTTAGCCAAAAACTGCTTTTGGGACAATTCACTCATATGTTTCAGGTTGGAGATCACCCTTGATGCAGATAAGAATCATCCTTCTTGGAGTTAAAGGAAACACTTCCAGAAGATCTGATTTACTCGGTTGTGCCCGGTGTGAGGTCTGAGGGCAGGGCCTGACATTATCAGGGGTTATTTAAATCAGTGTCATTCACCACCCCTTATAGGTAGTCCCCGGCGCCGCCGCTATCCGCCGGCGCCGCCGATCGTTAGGGTCCTAAGCCGTTACCAGTCGCTAAGCTATCGGCTTAGGACCTTGGCGACAGTAGCGGTGGCGGGACTAACTGTCTGTGCGTCTGGCGGACGCACATACAGTTATATGCTTTGGCGGAGCAGAGAGCTCCGCGGAGTACTCTGTGGCCGCAGGCAGGAGGCGGCTCACCGGCGTGCCCCGCGCGGGTGGCGTGCGCGTCATCACGCTGCCCGCGCGGCCTGGTGACGTCACGCCGCTGAAGAAAAAGACCGGGAGCAGCAACAGCGACAGGGAGCGAGGTCAGGTGAGTGCTGTCAGTTTATCCCTTTTAATTTGCTCTATTCATGCTGGGGCCCTATAATCTAATTATAAATGTGCAGGGGGCTACTATGTACTTTTATAAAATACATGCCAACTCTCCCGTTTTTTGGGGGGGGTCCCCCTATTTGGGGTCCCTCCCGCCCTCCCGGGGGAGTTGGCATTCCTCCCGCCGCCCGCAGGGGGCGGGGGTCCTTAAAATTTACCGCGGCGCAAAAGTAGCGCTGGTGCGCTACTCTTGCGCCGCCGGACCGCTCCAACAGGCGGGTGAAAAGCGGCCGCAGCGGCCGCTCACCCGCCCGGGTCTCCCCTGTGCGGGGGAGAGGCAGGAGGGATCGTTCCTCCTCCTCCCTCCTCCCCCTGTATGTCCGGCGTCTGTGCGCGCCGTGCATACAGATCAGCGGCGCAGGGGAAGTGACGCGCGGCTGCTCTCACTTCCCTTTGCGCCGCGGAGGAGATCGGGCAGGAGCTGGCCGCGCTGCAGGAGCCTGGTAAGGTAAGTGGATTTTATTATTTTATTTTTATTAGCTTTAGGGGGTCTCCTGGCTAACAGAGAGGGCAAAACCTGGCAAAAAGGGGCACTACCCGGCAACAAAGGGGGCACTACCTTTGGGAACAGAGGGGGCCTACCTGGGAACAAAAGGGGGGATCACCGGCAACAAAGGGGGCATACCTGGCAACAAAGGGGGCACTACCTGCAACAGAGGGGGCACTACCGGCAACAAAGGGGGCAATACCGACAACAAGGGGCACACCTAGCTAAAAGATGGGGCACTACCTGGGAACAGAGGGGCAACTACCTGGCAACTTTGGGGGGGATCACCTGGCAACAGGGGCACTACCTGGAACAAAGGGGGCACTACCTGCAACAGAGGGGGGGCTACCTGGCAACAAAGGGGGGGAAACCTCAACAGGGGGCATACCCAGCTAAATTGGGGGCACTACCTGGCTAACAGAGGGGACTACCTGCAACAATGGGGGCACACCTGGCAAAGAGGGGCACTACCTGGCAACAGAGGGGACATCTACCTGGCAACAGAGGGGGCATACCTGCAAAAAATGGGGGGCATACCTGCAAAAATGGGGGGACACTGGCAACAATGGGGCATACCGGGAACAAGGGGCACAACCGGGGAAACAAAGGGGGCACTACCTGGGGAAACATGGGGCACTACCCGGCAAAAAGGGGGGACACCTGGAACAATGGGGGCACCTACCTGGCTAACAAAGGGGGGGGAACTACCCCGGCCCAAAAAATTTGGCTCACCTGGCTACAGAGGGGCATTACTTGGCTACAAGGGGGGGATCTACCGGCCCGTAAAGGGCACACCTGGTTAAGGGGGCTATACTGGCTATAAGGGGGATCTACCTGGTTTCTCCAAAAGCCCCTTTTTCCCCTTGGTGGATGGGGGTGGCTTTTTTAAGGGGCTCCCCTACCGGCAAATGGGGGGTGCCCCTCAAATATTTGCCGGGCTCGCGTAGCGGGCCGCCCCCTAAAATCCCTGCTTTTTTTTTTCAAAATTGGCAACTATGCTTTTATATATTTTTAGGGGGCTACATGTGTTTTTATATTGTGCAGGGGGCTACTATGTGCTTTTATATATGTCAGGGGGGGACTAT
>JAODAL010069760.1:0-16212 GCA_025379985.1 Phyllomedusa bahiana
GAAGTTAACCTTCAATATTCATGATAGGCACTTCAATTACCTTGTGATGTCCTTTGGACTCGCCAATGCTTTAGCAGTCTTCCAAAATTTCATTACTGAGATCTTCCATGACCTCCTATATACTTGAGTTGTAGTCTACCTAGAAGAGACTTTGATTTTCTCTCTGGACTTGAAGGCTCATCGCTACCATATGTGGTTGGTTCTATGATGCCTACGGGCTAACCCTCTCTTTGCCAAGCATGAGAAATGTCTCTTTGAACAAACTAGTCTGCCCTTTCTAGGGTACATCATCTCTGATAAAGTTTTACAGATTGATCCAGCAAAACTCTCAACTGTCCTCTGGTGACCCGGACCTTTTTGGGATATGCAAATTAAAACCACCAATTTATTCCCCCCCTTTTTCCCCCCTGGAGTGCCCTAGAAATTTCCCCAAAAAAAAAAAAGCAACCCCAAGCTTTGGCCGTCGAAGGCTAAAAACGCCTTTGCATATCTTAAAATTGCTTTTTGCTGCAGCACCTCTATGCTTTGACTGGATCCAATTAAACCTTTCTTCTTCGAAGTTGCTGCATCATCTGTGGGACTTGGAGTGGACCATCACATTTGGCATCCTCTCTAAAACCTTCTCCCCAGCGGAGAGGAACTATACCATTGGCTTTAAAGGAATGGCTCCATTTTAGGCTCATAAATAGTAAATTTTTACAAAAACCCACAAAAAACCCTATATCTCCGTTTTTCGTGACCTGAATGCGTCTCAGTATGCTCCCTTTGTACCTCGGTGCACCTCAAGTGTCACCGCGAGCTGCCTTGTCGGGGGGGTACCTGAGAGCTTTTTACAAAAAAAATGTTTTGGGGTTTTGGCTCTGGTGAATTCCGGGGGCTCCTTAGACTCCCCTCCCTGGCGTGGTTCAAGCCATCTCTCGCTATGACCCAGAGGATCCACCACCTGACCCATGATATTAGACCATTCTTCTTTTCCGATCTGCAGAGAATTGAACTTCCAGTGACTAATATGAGAGTAATAAAATCAAATTTAACACACCTGCTCCCCATGCACACTTGAGACCTTTTTTAAAACATAAGAGCCACATGCCCATGTGGAAGGAAAATGGCGATTGGGGACAATTTGTCCTTTTCCAACTTGGGGGTTTGTACTCAATTTTTTTTCAGCGTTTTTATACATTGATGGCTTTTTGTGTTTAGTTATTTTGAGGACACCCCCAAAAAATTTTCACTGTTAAACAAGCTGTACCTGCTACTTTACTTGTATCAAAGAGTCATATCTTCAGTGTTGTCTATGAAAGGTTTTAAAAAAAATATTTACAAAAAATTGTGAGGGTTGTACCCCCCTTTTGTGAGATTTTTGTAAAAAAATCTTAGGGTAGGTTGGGGGCCCAAAATTTATTTAGGGGTCTTTAATAATTTAGATTTCAAAGGAAAAACAAAACCCTTGTGAAGGGCCCGGGTTAAATGGATCATGGACCCCCCGCAAGCGGGTGGGTAGCTTAAGACGCCCGGACGGAATTTAAAAAAAAGTAGCCCCCGGTTTTTCCAGAGGGGGCCCCCGCAAAGCGGGGTTGGGGTTGCTTTCGGCGTGAGGCTACCAAAGGGCGGCCCCCCTGACGTGACTTTTCTTTTCGGTGGCCCGCCGAGGTGCAGCGGGGTTTCAGGGTCGTAGTCCGAGAGTCGTAGTCGTGGGCAGGCCCGAAAGGTTTTTGGAGGCGGCAGAGGTTCGTGGGGGTAAAACGGCGGAAGGGCGGGGAGGGCAGAGGTTCGGAGTTGAGGAAAAATAGCCCAGGGGTTTTGGAAAACCCGGGTTAAAGGGGGAGAGTATGCTTTTGGAAAGCTTTCTTTTGGGAAAGGGGGGAACCTTTGATCCGCAAGGGGGTGATTGTGGGGCGTAAAACCCTTAAGTAGGGGGGGGAAACGCCTTTGGGAATTAGCCCTTTTTTAAAGGCGGTGGCCCTTTTAAAACCCGGGAAAAAGGGCGCCAAAACGCCGCCTTTGGAAAAAGGCACCGGGCCCGGCCGGCCCGGGGGGGCGGACGGCACAGGAAACGCGGTCAGGTAAAAAACCACGGGGAGCGCAGCCCCCCCGGTCGCCCGGGCCAAACGGGGCCCCGGCCCGGGGGGGCAAGGGAGGGGGGCCCCCGGGTTTCGCCCGGTTTGGGCCGCGGGCCCCCGGGGGGGCGCAGGCCCTGACAGTTTCCCCCCCCCCCTTTGGTTTTCCCCCTTTTTTAGGGGTTTAAAAAAAAATTGGATAAGGGGCCGGGTTTTAAAGGGTATTGGATTCCGGTTCCAGGACCTCTCTTTGGGGCCCAAGCCCCCCCAAAAAAACAAGAAAAAAAAAAGCCCCCCCCCTAACGGGTCTTATGTCTAAGGGGTGTCCTTCCTTTTAAAGGACATCGGAGATTTTCCGGACAGGGGGATGGAGCAGCGCTCCCCCTGGGAGAAAGGTTTAGGAACCCGAAAGGGTTAAGGAGGGGACGTGGAAAAGGGAAATTTGGGGTTTTTAAGAGAAAAAGGGGGTAGGAAGGAGCTTGTAGCACCCCTGGGTTTATCTGACGGAGCACTCTAAAAGGCCCAGAAAAAACGTGGGGCCCCCAATTTTTAAACTGGGGACCTTGAGGCGGGACGTTGTCTGGCAAAAGAGCCCCCACCCTTAAACTCCTGGCTGGAAAAGTGGGGGGTGCGGCCTCCTTCTCTTGTCGGCCTGGGTCCCTTCCCTGGGGGTAGAGGGCCCCGGGTTTTTAAAGGGAAAAATTGGGGGCTCCCCAAAAGGTTTTTTAATGTCCAGTACTTGGTTGTCCAAAGGGGAACCTCGGAAATTATAGCCAAAGGGGGGGGCGGGGGGGTGGGTGACGACCGTTGACCAAACCCGGAATGGAAAAAAAACGCCCGTTTGAATTTAGAGTCCCGAGGGGTTTTAGGAGAAATTTAAACCCACGGGGGAAATCGGGGCCCCCTTTTCCTACGGCCCGGGGCCCGGGAAAAGGGGGCAGGTATTCCCCCCAATTTGATTCAAACCCCCTTTAACTTGACTATTCGTCTGGGGGGTGGTTGGCAGAAGGGAAAAGTCCAAATTTAAAATTTTAAGCTGAAAAACGGGCCCCCCTAATTTGGAGGACAAATTGGGGCCCCCCGATCAAAACACGATTTGCGGGGGAATTTCCAAGCAGGAACCCAAAAAAAATTTTGGGGGAAAAAAAGTCCCGCCGTTGAGGAGCCCAGGGAAAACCCGGGAGTGGCACGAAGTGGGAACATTTTAGAGAAACTATCCGGTTTACCACCCAGTTTACAGGGGAAATTTCCCCGAAGGGGGGCGGAAGGTCCGTAATTTAAGTCCTGCCGATGGTGGGCCATGGGGAATCTGGGGGGGTGGGCGGGGGGGTTTAAGAGGCCCCAAAGGGGCCCAGGGGGGAACCTTGTTCCGGGGCCATTTTGGGCACAGGCGGGGAACAAAGTCTTGGACTTTCCTTTGGGGGAGGGTCGGCCAAACCGTAGCGCCCTGAGGGGGTTGGGGGGGCGTGGGAAATTTTTTTTTATGCCCGGGGGGACCAAGGCCAAAAAAAGAGAACTATGCCCCACTCCAGGAAATTTTCCGTTGAGCGCCAAAGGGCGAACGTTTGGTCTTGCCCGTGGTACCCCCCCGAAGGTTCCCCCCCGGAGGGCCCCGTGGATCAGGTTCGGGGGCAATTTATGTGCTGGGACACGGTTTTCTCCAGGGGTGTCAGAAAGGGTGGGGGGAGGGCATAAACCTTTTACGTTCTTTTTCGGCTTTGGGCCCAAGTGTATCCCTTTAAGTTTAAAAACGAGAGGAAAATAGGGGAACCCCCTGCCTGGCCAGGGGTTCAGACGCTGGGCCCTTGGATGGTTAAATGAAAAATTTTGTGGTCCGGTTTAAGACGTCGAAAAGGGGGACCCGGGCCCCCCCCAAGGGAAAGTTTGCCCCTTTCCTTTAGTTTCCAAAATTTTATGGCCAAACAGTTCTCCCATCTCCCATTTGGGGTAGTTGGTTCGCCGGCGCGGGGGTCCCCCGGGGGAAGAAACCGCAAAAAAAAGGCTCTTGCCCTTTTGGGCCCTTTTGAGTCGGACCGCCCCCGTCCCCCGGAAGAGGCAACCCCCTTCCGGCTTAAAAGGGCCATACGGTTTAGGGAAAAGAAAACCCGGGAAGGGCCCAAAAAAAACGCCCATTTAGTTGGGGAATGCTTCCCCAGCTGGGCGGGGACCCAACTCTGGGTTGGCATTCTTGGGGTGGGCCACGATGGGGGGCCACCCGGAAAAGAAAATGGGGAAAAAACTGCCCGGTAATAAATTGGCGAAACCCCCCCCAAGGGGTTGGAAAAACCCCAAGACCCAAAAGGGGCGTGGCCAAAAGCAGGATGCGGCGGCTTTGCTGGGGTCCTCTTTCAGACCACGGTCGGGGAGACTATGTAAACCCCCGGAAGGAAGGGGTGGCCTGGTGGAAAAAAACATTTTCTCCAGCTTTGGGATCAAGTCGATTGTTCCCCAGGCGTGCAGGGCCCCGGCGTACTTGTACCCGATGGTCTGTTTTCGGGCAGGAAGGGGGAAAAATTTGGGAAAATGTCCCGGACACTTTGACGGGAGGTGTACAGAAGTCTCTGAAAAACGTCATTGCGAAATCCTGGAAAAAGGCTGGGGCCCTTGCATAGCCCAAAAAGGGATTTCCCAGTTTCTCGAATGGCCGTCCCGGGTGTTGAAGGTTGGGTTTTTCCAAATCGTCCCCCTCACGGGAAATTTGCGGGTTAAAAGGGCACCCCCGGGAGGGGCCCCAAATTTTTTAAAAAAACCCTTGGTCCCGAAGAAAGATAAAAGAGCTGATATAAAGGGGGAGGGGGGTTGCCCGTTCTTCACCCTGTTTTTTTAGCCCCCGTAAAATTTTACACGGGGCCCAAGAGACCCCTCTTTTTCTGGGCGAAAAAAAAAAACCCGCCCCGGGGGCGAGGAGGACTTGCCCTATGAATCTTTTGCCCAAAATTTTCCTGTATTTTAAAACCGGGGATTGGGGCCCGAGTCTGGGCACAGGGCAGAGGGTTTGACCCCACCCCCCTGGAGGACTTGTTCCCGGGGAAAGGGGGTTATGGGACAGTCTTTTGGCGATTTTTGGGGGGTAGCTTCTCAGCCTGTTTCTCGGAGAAACATCGCCCCAAAAAACCTGGTTTCTCGGCCGGCAAAGGTTTGGAAAACGGCTTGAAAAGGCGAGGGGGGAGAAGTGGTTGGAAACCCGGGCGTGGTAAAATCCCAAACATTGGTTCTGGGATTCCGGGGCCCCCCAAAGCCCGGACTTCGCCCGTCTCCCAAAACGAGCGTTTTAAAGGGGGGGACTTTGCGCAGGGGAAACCCAAGAGGGTCGCCGGGGAAAACAAGGGCAGGACGTGGAACCCTTTTTTCTCTTTTTTGTAGAGCCCCCACACGGGAGTACCAGCCGGGTTAAAAATATGGATGGGATCAGTGAAAGGGGCCCCCACTGCCCAGGGATAACCCGCGGGCCCTTTTCCGGGCCCCCCGGGGGAAAAAATTCAAAGGGATGCGGGGGGACCGGGTTACCAGTGAGGCTAAGTTTAAGTTCCCCGGCCCGACCCCCCAATCCAAAGGGGGCAGAACTCCCGGGAAAGCAGGGGCCAGCATCAGAAGTTTACCTCCAAAAGGCATCATTTAAAAAAGTGGGGAGGATGTAAAGCACCCCAAGGAAACCCCCTCTTTCCCTGGCACCTAGGGGGAAAGCGTTTCCCGGGGCTGAGGACGAAAGGGGGGAAAAAATTTGCGGAAGGGCGGGCTTGGGCCCCAAAAGAGGGATGCTTTTCTGTACGGGGACGGTTTTCAGTTCTTGCTTGTTAAGTGGGGCCCCCGGGCCATTGCATCGGTTACCCTCCTTTCGGTTTTTAGGCGGTGGAATTGGAGGGAAAGTGGAAACAAACCCCCGGGGGGCCCGGGTGAAACCGCCCAAAGAGGACGGAGGGGCCCCTCTTTTTTGGGGAAGCTTTCCCCCTCCTTTTCCCGCGAACCTTTTTTATCGATGTGGGGGGCAAGAAGAATTAACCTGTTCAGGGGGGGACGGGAAGGTCTCTTGTGCCCAAAAAAGTCTTTTTCCCTGCTGGCAAAACCCCTTTTTTAAGGTTTGCGCAGGGGGGCGGAAATTTTTCCAAAGCGGGGCTCCCAAGCCCGGGTATGGAATTGGGAAAACATTGTCACCCAAGAAGGGCTGCCCCCGACGAAGGTCAAGGGGGGCGGGTCTCGGTGGAGGAAGACGCGGGGGCTCCTCGAAAAACGGGGCGGAATTCCCGGAGGAAGGTTTTGTAGGTCCGCAGTCCACAGGGTCGGGTTTCCCGTCCCAAAAGGGGGGTTTGAACCCAAACCAAAGGGTTCCCCAAATTTGACTCACCCCAAAAAACCCCTTTGGCCCCCTCCGAGGGAAAAAAAAGGGCCGCCTTTAATTCCAAATGCTTGGCCAAAAAGGGGTAATGAAAAAACCCGGCAGACTTGGGATCAAACCCGGGAAAGCGGAGGGGAAAGGAAGCCGAAACCCTTTGGGGCCCTCGGTAGCCAAAAGGGGAAAAAGCTGATGTAAACGGAGCCACGGAAAGGGATGGAGACTGCTGCTGGGGTGCGGGAGCTGACGCAAACCCTGGGGGGGAGCTGGCCCAACCCCAAATTGCTGAAACCCTTTTTGTGGGGGTTTTGTTGCGATTGCTGGGCAAAAAAAAAAATCGTGTAAGATCCCCGAAAGTTGGCAGGGCAAACCCTTTGGGGGGTCCATTTGGTGGATCTAAAAGGGGAAAGTGGGGAGTGGATCCACTGGACCCCGAAGCGATGGTAGCTAAGCCCCCGCCCGGGAAAGGAAAAATTTTAATAGCCCCCGGGTTTTCAACCCGATCCCCCCGCAAAGCGGGAGGACTTGGGTGCGGCGTGAAAGGGCCCCCAGGTGTCCCCCCTGACGTGGGCTTGCTTGCGGTGGCAGCCGGGTGCAGCGTTTGGGAAAAGAGTCGTAGTCCAGGGGAGTCGTAGTCTGGGAGGCAGAAGGGGCAGGGGCAGGGGGGCAGAGGTTCGTTGGGGCTAGACAGGGGAGGAAGGGGGGGCAGGGCGGGGAGGGTTCGGAGTTGGAAACGTAGGAGGGGTCGGTTTTCAGGTAAGGCGAGGGGTATGCTTTTGGAAAAGCTTTCTCTTTGGGCAAAGGGGCAAAAATAGATCCCGCAAAGGGGGGTGATTGTGGGACGTAACCTTAAATAGGGGGAAAGGCCCCCGGCAATTAGCCAATAAAACATTTGGGGTGGCCCCTTTTAAAACCCCGGGAACGAGCCCCGGGGGCGGGGCCCTTTGGAAAACAGGCCGCGCGCCCGGGGGCAAAGGGCGGGGGACGGCACAGGAGCGCGGTAGGTAAGTCCCACGGCAGACGCAGGCCCCCCCGGGTGTCCCGCGGCACCGGGCCCCCGGGGGGACCCGGGAGGGGGACCAGGATGCGGGCCCCGGGGGGGGGAGGGCGCAGGCCCCTGACCCGCCCTCTGGTTTTCAGAAAAAAAATTAGAATGTCTTAATTTTTATAGGGGTTTCCCCAACTAGATGTCCAATCCCTTTTTTTGGGTTTTTCCACTTTTTCCAAAAAACTGGGTGGACTATTCCCCTCTACAATGAGAACACATTTGTAAATTCGGGTTTAAGGCGGGGTATAATTTTTAGAAAATGGAGAAATTGGAAGGGCTGCTGTAAACTAAAGCAGCCCTTTGGCCCTTTCCCAAAGGGGTGTGGGCAAGGGGTTTTTTGTTTTTTTTTCCCTAAATTCATAATTCCAAGTATATTGTGGGTTGAAAAGTTTTGGTTTATGTTAAAAAGTTTAGGTTTTTAGTAGATCATTTTTCTTGGCACTAAAACCCAAAAAAATGTTTTTGGGGGAGTTTTGGGTAGGGGTTTTGGTTCTGTGAGGCAGGGTTTCCCCTGATTAAAAAGCAGCAAAAAAAGCTGAGAGTTTTAAAAAATCACTCGAAAATAGATGATTTAAGTGGAGGAGGGCCCGAAATACTTTCGCATTTTACCGGGGGGGGGAAAAAAATGGAATTTTCATGGACAATGGGGGAAAGTTTTTCAGTTTTCTCTTTTGGAACTCAGAGAATAATTAAGATAGATGGGCAGAGGAATTAGCTGTCCTGCAAGGTCAAAAGTGGCTTGCCTTATTACTCTATTATTTCACTGTTGTAGAGCTATCACCAGTGACGCCTTTTTTCATGATATTTTGTACATCGACACAAGGAAAAAAAAAGATACAAATTGATTGTTGGGTTCTCATATCAGTCTTAGTCAATGCCGGCAGTGTTTGGATTAATGGGATTGAAGGATGTTGGTTGAAGGAGGAAGACGGGCTGAAAAACAAGAGAAATTGGCTTGGACCCTTGGGAATGAAACTGATGTGAGATGTATGGATACACTCTGATGTTGTTTTAAATTTTATGAAAATCATGCTTGTCAAAATGTAATGTTCTTCAAAGGAAAAATGTTGATCTCAAAAGAAAAATGTTGATCTCCTTCTACTCATTACCTAAAATGTTTACAGGTAAAGTATATATCAAAAAATAAAAACTGATATAGTTTATCATAGAACACATGAAGAGCTGTATATAGTGATTACAACATTACAACATCTCAGTTCACTGACATGACATTATTGTGAGTCGAGAGGACTATTACACCAAATAATGAACATCCAGGAGTAAACCCCCTTCCCTTGCCAAATATATGATTTCCTCATTTACATTTTCATTTTAAATACAAAATATAAACTTTTCTCCTTAGTAGTCCCCAAAGGACACTGAGCATTTTATTAATGAGTGTTAATGACTATAAGAGCACTTCAAGATGGTGTCTATACACTATACACCTCTTTACTTTCCATAATCAAATATATGTTCCATGCTTCCAGCAGCAAATGATGTTCAATTTTAAGACACAAACTACGTTGTGTCATTTCTGGTCAATTTGTTCCACATAACATTATTCAGAGTACCTACATGATGAAATCCGAAGTAAAACATGTTATTGTCCCATTAAAGAGGTTGATTCAACAGAGTAGACCCAGCATTCAGCTGAATGTAGACTGAATGAGTCTGTGAATGAGTCTGACTTCTTGTTTGACTAAACTTTCTTTTTTGTTTCTTATTCTCTTCTTGGGGACCCACCTGCTATCTCTACAGGACATGTGCATATCCATTTTTAAGTAATTATTGCACATGCAGGGTTTAATATGGTGATTGGTTCTAAAGTCAGCTCCAAAGGAGGTCGTCTTCTGCTACATCTTTGAGGCCTTGATGTATTAGGCCATGTCCCCACGGCACCGGTTTACGGCCGCTATGGAAAACCCATGCAGCAGTCACCACTGCATGGGTTTTCCGCCCGCCGTTTTTTTTTTTAGAAAACCTTCTACATGTTCATTCTTCTGTCCGGTTTTCGGACGGAATATGAACAAGTGAATGGGAAGGGGGAAGGCTTTTCTCCACTAATCGCGGAGAAAAGCCTTCCCCCCACTGCTGTGTGCACGGCACAAAAACCAGACCGGTTTATCCGACCGGTATCTGTCCTGTGCCGTGGGGACGTGCCCTTAGGGTGACATTATTGTATAAGCACCTTGGCCCTATGAAGGATCCATGGGTACTTTGGTTGGCTCTGGCATCATAACACCCATTGATCAGCTATCGACATAAGGGTAGCTTTGATCAGCTTTACTGTCCTCTGTAGGAAAAGTGTAGTATAACATTGTGACATTTTAAATGAATGTCCCTCAATGAAAATACAGGAGAGTGGCCTATTGGATTTTAAATTGAACATGTCTAATGGCAGCCTTATATGTTAAGACCAAGTGACTATGGCATGTAATGATCCTTCTAAACCTGTTCAATATAATCCATCACACAAAAACTTCCCTCACAGATTTCCTATTTGCTTTATAGAGGGGGAGCTGAGCAGGTGGCCCTCCTCTATGATGTCCACCTTTTCCTCCTGGGATATTTGGGCAGTGGTTAGTCTAATGAGACAGTTCCATTCCTTAATCGCTGTAATATTAAACTTTCTTAAGAATAAATACTGTTCAAAAAGAAAACATTTTTAATGGGTTAAATGGCCTTCTTCTCTTATGAATAGTAACTTTTATGAAAACTTGTACTATAGTTATATATCTACCTGCAAAATTTGAATTTCTGATGAAAACAGATGAAAGTATTTGTTTTCCCATTGTAAATATCCCATGGCAATGATATTGGCTAGTAATGCCAGTTTTTTTCCACCTAAAGACAGGATATGGTTTTGTACCATCAGAGCGGAGTCAGATTGGATCATTTGTGGGGTCTCCTCTTCCAAAGGTCATATATTTAACCATAGCAAAGGTTTACAGGAATAGTTTGATTTAACCCATTGCACTGATTTTATTGAATTTTGTTATCTCTTGCTATGTTTTCCAAGCACCAGTGCTATCTATGACCATGGCAGCATCCCCAGAAATGCAGCAGCCACACAGCTTTTATTCCTGGCCAAGAACCCTGTGAAATTAATCCACATCTCACTGAAATCCTACTCTGCGTTTCGGGTCCCCTGCCTCGTTCCAGCACCGCAAAAGGCAGGGATCCCATGATGATTTATTACCAGCCGCAGCGCACATATTATTATGAAATGAGTTTATTAGACTCTAAATCTCCTGTTAATGTGCTACTGTTTTAATCCTTTTATCCAATTTTCAGTCTAGCAGGCTTGGCTGCTGTTCCCTTGCACAAAACTCTCCATTTTGAAGGTTTTATTGTATCATATCCATATTCATTTGTCGGCCTGTTCGGCTACAGAATCCGGGAACCAAGAAGAAAGAGAATAGCAGAATGGCAAGTAAAGAGAAATACGATGGCTGTGTGAGCACAAAACCTTTTAACAGAAGAAATGGGGGAAATCCAGAAATGTAATTGTTAATGGTCAATAATCGCAGGTACAAAACTTACATTTTCTAGATCAATAGCTTGGATGTTGCAGTATCCCCCAAAAAATAAAATATTGTCGTTAAAAGTTTGAGTCTCACTTGTACATTCACTTCAAACCAATCAGGAAACTGATTGGTGTAGTACACAAGTGGTGATTCCATAGTACACATGTTATAAGCCGTATGCACTAAGAATCATCCAGCATGCTGGACCTTTAGAACTTCATGAAGGAGAGGACGTAAGATACTCAGCTCATACTGCAGAGTTCCTGAGGGCCCTGGTGTCCTTATGTTATCCTACTAAAATGGGAGTTGGTAGGGTGTGGTGACCTCTGTTTTTGGTAGCCTGGTGCTGCACTGTTGCTGAAGGTCTATTGTTAAGGGGTCCTGTGGCTTTCACGATTATGGATCCTCTGGCTGTTACTGGTGGGTACTGGTGGGTATCTGATGGGTACTGGTGGGTACCTGGTACTTAAAGGGGTCATCCCGTACAGAATATTGTTTATAGTTAAAGGGGTTCTCTCACTACATTGATGAGCTTTTAAAATGTATGGAAAGGTAAGTAAAGACTATTACAAAATACATTGCTTTGTTAATTTTGCTTTGTACAAGAGATAAAGAAGATTTTACCTTCTTTTAGACACAAATTTCTCTGGTTACGGATCATCTCTCCCTGCTCTCTCTTATCTCTCATTGCTCTAAGCTCCCGTCAGTCAGTCTGTCCATGGTGAGTCACTCCCTGCAGAGTCTTATCTCTAGCAACAGAGTTTGTTGATGTAACTAAATGAGAAGCTCTCACTCTTTAAAGCTATGGCGCCTTGTTTACTTCAATTTAGAAATCTCGTGCAGTCATGTCACTATAACAGGATAGCTGAGAACAGCAGAGATGATATGTCACATAACCACAGCCTGACCAGGAAGTGTTTATCTAAAGCTGGTTGTGACTTTGTGAAACTGCATGGTGAGAAAACCCCTCTAGATCCACAATTGTGCATTTGTAATGCTCGTATCACCAGATACCGCAAAATTAAAGTTAAAATAGCGTCACCTGCTGTTTCTTTTCAATAGTGGAACTGTGTCCACCTCATGCAGAGGTGGACACACATGCTCGGTCTTGATTCTCTTTCTTTGCAGATGGATCACTGATGGGGTTAGCTGCCTACCTCTGAAGCTGCAGCATCTTTATTGCTTGGCAGAAGTCAAGGCTGCAATTAGCCTTGCTTAGCATCTCCTTTGAGAAGTATATAAGACACTACAGCTTTAGCCATCTCATCCCAACAGTAGAGAGAATAGCAAGACTAGGCATTGGCGTCTACCTCTGCACACTAACTGAGGTGGACAACAAAAGGCTATTGAAAAGAAACAGCAAGTGGTGCTATACTAACATTATTCCTAGAATATCAGATTATATGAGCAACTTTTAATAAAGGAAAAAACAAAAATATTCAGAATTTGTGACTGGATTTCATTAAAATCAATCTTCTTAATAAAAAGTCCTTAAGAGGCTTATTTTTTCTAATTTCACATTTTAGTCTTCAGTATAATGCTGTTTTATGAAAATAAATTAATAAGATGTTTGTATTAGGTCAATGAAGTCCGTTTTCTAAGCATTGTTTTTGCACCTCACTATATGTAAGAGCAGTACAGAACATGTAGTACCGCACTGTACTGTAGAGAGGAGCTACTAGACTGCCAATCACTGCATGCACCTCACTAATACACGTAAGAGCAGTAAAGGAGACGTAGTACCGCACTATTCTGTAGAGAGGTGCTATAGACCTCTAATCACTGCATGCACCTCACTAATACATGTAAGAGCAGTAAAGGACACGTAGTACCGCACTATTCTGTAGAGAGACTAGACCACCAATCACTGCATGCACCTCACTAATACATGTACGAGCAGTACAGGACACGTAGTACCGCACTATTCTGTAGAGAGACTAGACCACCAATCACTGCATGCCGCAATACAGGTGTTTTACCAGTGAAATGCCCAAGCTGTGGCAAGGTTGGCATAAATGACGTGAGCCCTAGATTAGCAGTGTCTGTGACATTTTATGGTGAGTGTTATTGCAGGTTATAATGTCCCAGGAGAGACCATGGTATGTTGAAAATATTGTATCTTAAGGCCTTTGGAACTTGATTACATTTAATTTAGTCTTTTAGTTGATAATTGTTTTATGTCTATGGGCAACTTTCATCTAGACAAATACTCCCACTCACCATAAATTTGATATATAAGATACATAAAATCCGACAAATACAGTACCATGTACTCACTGCCAAGAGTTGACATTATGGAGTATTGCTATCTTCAAGATAGGCCATAAATACCTTATAGCTACAGTTCTCACGTCTGAGATCAGGGGCGCAACTACAGGGGGAGCTGACGTAGCAGCTGCTACGGGGCCCGGGAACTTAAGGGGCCCGCTGCTGATGTGTCTGCTCCCCATGTGGTTCGGCTCCTGCGTCTGCTCTCTGGGGCCCGGAGACAAGTGTGAAACCGGGGGGCCTGCTGAGAGCGGGCCCCTCTGTTTCACAAGGAAATCAGGGCCGTGCGGCTATACACACAAAGAGGAGCTGCCCTGTGTGCTGCCCGAGTCACATATCTGCACATAGAGAGGCTTCCTTACTGCTTCCTCCGGGCCCCCCCTCTGTGTCTGCAGCCGGGATTACAGATGACATCAGTGAGGCACGCCCAGGGAGGCGGGGCCCCTCACGGACTAAAATCCTGACTTCATCCCGGCTGCAGAGGAAAGCCCGCGCACAGAGAGAGGGAGGGCCCTGCAGTCACTGAACAAGTAAGTGTAAGGAAACCTCTCAGTGTTCTGATATGTGACTCGGGGCCGGGCCTCTCAGCACACAGGGCAGCTCCTCTTTATGTATAAATCTTACATGCCTCACAGAGCCCCTATACAGAGCCCCAGCCCCACAGCCCCCATACAGAGCCCCCCTGGAGCCCCAGGCCCCATACAGCACCCCCTGGAGCCCCAGGCCCCACAGCCCCCATACAGGTCCCCCTGGAGCCTCAGGCCTCACAGCCCCCATACAGAGCCCCCCCTGGAGCCCCAAAGCCCCCATACAGGTCCACCTGGAGCCCCAGGCCCCCATACAGGTCCCCCCTGGAGCCCCAGGCCCCCATACAACCCCCTCCTGGAGCCCCAGGCCCCATACAGAGCCCCACTAAAGCCCCAGGCCCCCATACAGCCCCCCTGGAGCCTCAGGCCCCCATACAGCCCCCCCCCCCCTGGAGCCTCAGGCCCCCATACAGCCCCCCCTGGGGCCCCAGGCCTCACAGCCCCCATACAGGCCCCCCTGGAGCCCCACAGCCCCCATACAGGTCCCCCTGGAGCCCCAGGCCCCCATACCGCCCCCTCTGGGAGCCCCAGGCCCCATACAGAGCCCCCCTGAAGTCCCAGGCCCCCATACAGCCCCCCCTGGAGCCCCAGGACCCCATACAGCCCCCCTGGGGCCCCAAACCCCCATATAGGCCGCCCTCCTGTCCAGGTCCCAAGCCCCCCTATAGTCCTCCCTCCGGTCGAGGTCCCCAAAGCCCCCATACGGGCCTCCCTCCTGTCCGGGGAACCCCAAAATACTTAAGGGGGGCGGGAGGCCGGGAAAGGGAGGTCCTTGACAGGGGGGGGTAAAGGGAACCTCCCCCCCACCGGGGGGTCCCCAAAGCCCTCCTTATAGGCCACCCTTTAACAGGCCCCCTTTTCTGCCCCGGGAACTCCCGCCCCTCCACCCTGCCCAAAAACCCCCCCCATAAAGGCCTTCATTTCCCCATCCTTTCCCCCCTTGTCTAGGCCCCCAAGCCCCCTTCGCGGGGGGTATGTTCACGGGCTTTTTTTTTGGGGGCTTAATTTTGCCGCCGTTTTGCACCGGTGAAAACTGCGCTTGATAGTGGGCGAAATGCCCCCAAAATTTGGGGGGGAACTAGGGATCATGCCTTCCCCCCCTCCCCCCCGCGCATACTATACTATCGTATTGTACGCACAGGGGAAAAGTGACATTAAAAATGGGGCCGTATTACGCAACTCCCAAACCCCCGGGGCAATTTCCCGGGAAAGGGGGGCCCCACCCCAAAAATTTTCCCTTTGGGGGGCCCGGCTTTTCTAGTTATGCCCCTGTCTGGGCCAATTAAGTTAGCTTAGGGCCCCCAAATAAAAACCAATGGAGAGGCGGGCCCCAAGGGAAAAGGGGGGTTTCCCCCCATAACAAAAACAAAAAAGCAGCTCCTGGGGCCTAAGTGTATATTTTAAAAAAAAAAAAACCTTTTCCTCCCCCTTCCTTAAGTTTCAAATTTTTTTCTCTGATCTTTCCCGTTTTTTTTCTTAAACTTTTGGGAAAGGGGAAAACCCCCTATGGCCGTAATTGTCTGCCCGAAGGGCAATTTCCTTGGAAAGTGTTTACTTCTAAGTAAGTAGAGGCACATGAAACCCTTTCAGCCAAAAAACGCCTGTAGCGGTGACCCTACCCATTCAAATTTGAGAAAGAAAAAAAAAGACAAAAGAGATTTTGTTTTTAAATCAGAGAAGGGAAGTTTAAGGGATTTTTTTAATTTTTTATATTGGGGCCCCAGGAGCTGCTTGTTTTATTTTATGGGAAAAAACCCTTTAAGAAAAAAACAGAATGGCCCTTTTTTTTTCCCCATTAAATTTTCTTATTAGGGGGTTTAAAATGAGTTGTGGAAAAAGCCTTCCCCAAAGAGGGAAATTTGATCTGCACCAATAAGGTTTAATTTTGAGCATGTCCCGTGGGGAAAATATTTAAAAACAGAAAGGTAACCATTCTGGACTTATGCACTAAGAAGTACATTTTTTAATCAAGCTTAGGGTTTTTTTTTAAAAATATTAAAAATGACTTTATGGAGTTTTAATTAAAAAATTATTAGTATATAACCCAAAGACTAAGGGAAGGGTTTTCCCGCTTTAAAAATCCAATGTGTATTTTTAAAAAATCCTTTTCCATTTTTTTTGTGGAGCCCTTGGGAAATTTTACGACTGTTAATAACTGCAATTATTACCAATTATTTCAAATTTGACCTTATAGTAAAATGACTTTTGGCAGAGTGTTATAATTTAAACGTTAATGTTTAGTGACAGGACTTTTTTAGCAAAAAATTTTCAGTTTAAAATAAAGATTTAAAATAAAAACACCAGGGTTTTAAAGCCCTTTCTTAAAATTTGGGTTGTTCCCATGGATTTTGTTTTTGAAAGTTAAAAAAAAATAAAAAAAATCACTGACTTT
>JAODAL010069761.1:0-16212 GCA_025379985.1 Phyllomedusa bahiana
TGAACCCCCCTGACTGCTAAAAAATGGACCCGGGACCCAACCAAAATGGGGCCTTTTCAACAAAAAGAATACAATGCTGCCTGTACAGCTGGGCCGGTTAAAAAACAAAAAAACTGGGGGCCTGGGAACCCAAAAGGGAAAGAACATGCTTTCTGCCAAAAAACTGGACCGGTACCACCAAAAAAATGGGGGCCTGCAACCCCAAATTTAAAAAGACCGGCTGCTCCCCAACTGGGGCCGGTACCCAAACCCCAAATGGATTTCCAAAAAAAATTTAATTGCTTTCTGCGCAAGGGTTTGGGCCGGTTTCCACAAAAAACTGGACCCCGCAAAAAAATGGGAAAGAACCCCTTTCGAACGGGGGGGGTACCAAAAAACCTCAAAATGGGGGCCTGCAAAAAAAAATGAATGGGCATGCTGCTGCTCCCAAAATGGGGGCGGGAAACCCCCCCAAAAAACTGGACCGGCCCAACCCAAATGAATGGGCAATTATGCTGCCTTCAAAACTGGACCGGGACCACCCCCCAAAAGGAAAACCAAAAAAAATGAAATGACATGCTCCTGCTACAACTGGACCGGGACCACAACCAACTGGACCTGCTACCCAAAAGATGCGCTGGCCCGCTACAACCCGGACCGGGGGACCACAAAACCCCGGGGCCTGGGTACAAAAAGAAAAGGGGCATTCTGCTGCTACAGGGTTGGGGGCCGGGGAAAACCAAAAAAAAAATGGACCTGCACAAATGAAAAAACCTGCCCGCTTTCTACCCAATGGGGGCCGGTTTCCCCAACCCAAAAAGGGGCCTGCAAAAAATTTAATGAAAATTGATTTCCCGCTCGGGCCTAAAAAATATTGGGGCCGGTTTACCCCAAACCAAAAATGGAAACCGCTACAAATTACCCAAACTGCCCACTCCCCAGGGTAAACCAAAAAAACCCCCAAATGGACCTTTTTAACCCAAAAAATTAATTTTAAAACAAGGACTTCTAACTGTTAAAAACCCGGGCCCCGGGTTTTCCAAAAAACCAATTGGCCCAAATTGCCCAAAAAAATGATTTAAAGGGGGAAAAACATGGCCCATTCTGGCTGGGAAAAAACTTTTAAAATAACACAACAAAACGGAACCCCTCCCCCACAAAAATTGAATGGGCCCTGGCCTTTCTTGTTACCCCCCCAGTTTTACCTTTTTTTCCAGAAAAAACCCAAAATTGGGGGCCTGAAAATTCTTTCCCCTTTTTTTTCCTCCCTTTCCCTTTCCTTGTTTTTTTTGGTTTGGGAGAGAGAATTTTGGGTCCCCGTTTGGTTTGGTTTGGGAAGCGTAGAAGGAATTTATTTGGCCCGGGCCAGTTGTTTTGGTTTTCCCCGGGCCCGTTTTAAGGGAACAGGGGAAAGTCAATTTTTTTTTGGGGTTTCCCCATTTGTTGCGGTTTCCCCTTTTGGTTGGGTTAACCTTTTATTGGGAGCATGTTTGGGGGCCCTGGTTTTTGTTTTCATTCATTTTTTTGAAAGGTTCCGGGTTTGGGTTTTGGTAACCCCGGGGCCAAGCTGTAGCCGCAGAAGGGCCCTTTCCCTTTTGTAGCGGTCCTTGGGTTTTTTTTTTAGGTTTCCCTTTGTAAAACAGCGCAATTTTAATTGTTCATTAAATTTTTTTGCGGTTTAAATTTTGGGTTTTGGTTACGGTCCAGGGTTTTGGCCAAACCGAAATTTTCATTCATTTGTTAAACGGGGCCAGGGGGTTTTTGGTTTCCGGTCCAAACTTTTTTAGCCAAAACAGCCATGTTTTGTAAATCAGCAGCAGGTCCCATTATCTTTTTGTTGCATGTCCAGTTGATTGGTTTGGTAATCATGGTCCCAGTTAGGTAATGCATAATGCATTCATATTCATTTGTTTAGCAGGTACCAAGTTTATTGTTTTTGGTAACCATTCCCAGAGTTATTGTAGGCAGGTAGCAAGAAAGTCTTGTTGTCGAATACATTTGATAGAAGTCCAGTTGTATGTGGTTACCTTTCCAGTTGTAGCAGAATCAGCATTTCATATCGAGTTGTTGCAGGTCCAATTGAGTTGTAGGACCGGGGTCCAGTTGTAGGCCCAGCTAGTGCATGTTCATTTTAGTTCTTTTCCATAATTGAGGTTTGCTATGTCCATTTGCTTGTGGAGGGCCGGAGTGTCCAGCTGGTAGCAGTCAGCATGTCATTGCATATTTGTTGCAGGATGCCAAGGGATAGGTTTAGTTTGGTAAGACCGAAGAGGGTTCCCATGTTTTGAGCAGCATCATTTCATTCGATTTTGTTGAAAGGTTCCAGTTGAGTTGTGGTCACCTTTCGTCAGTGTAGAGCAGGACAGACAGGTCAATATCATTGTTGCAGGTCCTGTTGGTTGTGAAACCGGTCCAGTTGTAGCAGCAGCAGGTCATAGATCGTGTGTTGCAGGTCCAGTTTTGGTAGTTGTATAGGTACCGGAGGGGGCAGTCCAGTTTGTAGCAGCAGCATGTCTGTTTCGTTTCCATTTGTTGCATGTCCAGTTGCTTGTGGTACCCATCCAGCAGAAAGCAACAGCAACATGTCATTCATGTTGTTGCAGGTCCAGTTGGTTGTGGTACCACCGGACTCCAGCTTCTTGCATCATGCATGTCATTCAATTTTTTTCGAGGGCAGATGGTTGTGGTACTCAGTTCCAGTTGTAGCATTCCTGGTTCATGTGTCCTTCATTGTTTTGCAGGTCAAGTTGTTGATGTGGGTACCACCGGTCCAGTTGTAGCAGCAGCATGTCATGTGTCAATCATTTGTTGCAGATCCATTTGGTTGGTGTAGAACCGCGGTCCATACATTGTAACAGCAAGTATGTTGTCAATTCATTTGTTGCAGTCCAGTTGGTTGTGGTACCTGGTCCATCTGTAGGCAGCAGCAATGTCATTTCATGGTTGTTGCAGGCGCAGTTTGGTTGTGGTACCCGGGTGCCAGCCTGTAGGCGGAGCGATGTCATTCATTTAAAATGTTGTAGCAATGTGTCCAGTTGGTGTGAGGTACGCTGGTCCAGCTGTAGCAGTAAGCAATTGTCGATTCCTTTGTATCAGCAGGTCCAGTTGGTTGTGGTACCGTTGTCGGCTTGTGTCCGAGGTTGAAGCAGCAAGCATTGTCATGAGACACAAATAGTGCGGGTTCCCAGTTTGGTATGAGGTATCCGGGGTCCAGTTTGTACAGCAGCAGCATGTCATGTGGTCACCCTTTCATATTGTAAGCAAGGGGTGGGTTCCAGGTTGTTGGTTGTGTTAACGGTCCAGGTTATGTAGAAAGCAAGTCATGATCATTTGTCATTTCATATTGTTTGCAGTCCCAGTTGGTTGTTTAGAGACCCCGGGGGGGGGTTGTCCCCATTTTTAATCAGCAACATTGTCAAGTGCTTCAATACATTGGTGTGCAGGGGCCAAGAATGGTTGTGGTACCGGGGTCCAGTTGTATCAGTAGCATGTCCTTGTTTCATCCATTTGTTGAGAGTCCAGTTGGTTGTGGTTACCCTTATCCAGTGTATAGCAGCAGCAGGTCATTTCATTTGTTGCAGTGTCCAGTTGGTTAGGTGTTAACCGGTACCATTTTGTAGCAGCAGCATGTTCATTCATTTGTTTGCAGGTCCATTGGTAAGTGGGTACCGGTCCATCTGTAGCAGCAGCAAGTCATTCCTTTTTATAGCATGTCCCGTTGTTGGTTGGGTAAACCGTTGTCCCTGTCCAGTGTAGCAGGCGCAATAAAGTGTCATTCATAGTAGTTGCAGGTCCATTTTTGGGTGTTGTGGTTAATCCGTTCGGAGCTGTAGCAGAAGCATGTCATTCATTTTGTAAGCAGGTCCAGTTGTTGTGGTACCCGGTCCAGTTGTATCATCAGCATGTCGAAGTGTCTTTCATTTGATGCATAGTTCCAGGTTGATTGTGTGTACCCTGGTCCAGCCTGTAGCAGTTTTTTAGCAAATGTCTTGTTTCTTTCATTTGTAGAAGGTCCATATGGTTGTGGTTACCTTTTCCAAGTTGTAGCAGCAGCCAGGTCCATTCATTTGTATGCAGTCCATTTGAGTTTGTGTAACCGGTCCAGTTTTTTAGCAGCCAGCGATGTCATATCATTTGTATGTCAGGTCCATGTTGGTGTGTTGTTACCTTTCCCAGTTGTAGCAGCAGGAAGCAGGTCATTCAATTATGTTGCAGGGTCCAGTGGTTGTGGTACCGGGTTTTTCCAGTTTGTAGCCATCAGCATTCATTTCATGGGGGGTATGTTGCAGGTCCAGTTGTTGTGGTACCGGGTCCAGTTTTGGGGCATCGAAGCATGTCATGGTGTCTTGTCATTTGTTTGCATGTCAGTTGCCTTGTGGTACCTGGTCCAGCTGTAGCAGCAGGCATTGTAAATGTCATTCTGTTGCAGTGTCCCCAGATTAGGTTGTGGTAT
Source organism: Phyllomedusa bahiana (assembly GCA_025379985.1). Taxonomy (NCBI): domain Eukaryota; kingdom Metazoa; phylum Chordata; class Amphibia; order Anura; family Hylidae; genus Phyllomedusa; species Phyllomedusa bahiana. The sequence goes on from JAODAL010069761.1 coordinate 4,433, forward strand.
CCACGTCCACTGTAGTGTATGAGCAGTCATTCAGCATGTCATACATGTTTGATGCAGGACCAGTTACTTTGGTAGGCCGCGTAGTACCAGCTGTTAGCAGCAGCATGTCATTTTCATGTTTGTTGCAGGTCCAGTTGTGGGTTGTGGGTACCTTCTGGGTTCCATATTAGCAGCAGCACATGGGCCATTATTTGTAGCGGATCAGTTGGTTTTGGAACCAGGTCCATGGTCTGTACAGCAGCATTCATATTCATTTTGTTGCAGGTCCAGTTGGGTTTGTGGTTCTCGGTCCAGCTGAACAGCAGCATGTCATTTCATATTGTAGCAGGTCCAGTTGGTTGTGTACCTCAGAATCCCAAGTTGTAGCAATCAATGCATGTCCTATGCATGGTTGTAGCAGGTCCAGTTGGTTGTGGTACCGGTCCAGTTGTAGCAGCAGCATGTCATGTTTCATTCATTTGTTGCAGGTCCAGTTGGTTGTGGTACCGGTCCAGTTGTAGCAGTAGCATGTCTTGTTTCATTCATTTGTTGAAGGTCCAGTTGGTTGTGGTACCTTTCCAGTTGTAGCAGCAGCAGCAGGGGCATTCATTTTGTTCAGTGTCCAGTTGGTTGTGGTACGTCGGTCCAGGTTGTAGGCAGCAGATGTCATTCATTTGGTTGTAGCAGGTCCAGTTGGTTGTGGAACCGTGCCAGCTGTTGCAGTAGCATTGTTTCATTCATTGCTAGCATGGTCCAGTTGGTGTTGTTACTATTCCAGAGTTGTAGCAGCAACAAGTTCATGTGTCCTTCATGTTATTGCAGGTCCAGTTGGTTGTGGTACTAGTGGCCCAGGTTTTAGCAGCAGCATGCATTCATTTGTAGGCAGGACCATTATGGTTGTTGTAACGCGTCACAGACTGTAATAAGCAGCATGTCAAGAGTGTCAGATTCATAATGTATGCAGGTCAAGTTGGGTATATGTAGTTACCCGGTCGCAGCTCTATCAGCAGCAGGTCATTAGCAATTGGTTGGCAGGTTCCCAGTTTGGTTGTGGGTACCGGGTCCAGTTTTTGTAGCAGCATCGATGGTCATCATTTGTAGCAGGATCCAGTTGGTTGTGGTAACCTGTCCCAGTTTGTAGCAGCAGCATGCTCCATTCAGTGTTGTTCCAGCTGTCCATTGGTTTTTGTTACCACGCGTCCAGTTCTGGCTTGGTCAGTTGACAACGGCAAGTCATATCTGTTCACTATTAAAGATTGTTGCAAAAGGACTCAGATAGGATTGATGGTAAAGACTATTTCCAATTGAGTAGCAGCAGGCAGCATGTCCATTCATTTTGTAGCAGTCCAGTTGGTTGTGGTAGCCAAAGGTCCAGTTGTACTCGAGCCAGCATGTCATTCATTTGTAGCACCAGTCTAGTTGGGTTGTGGTACCAAACCGAGTGTCTCATGCTTAAGGACAGCAGCATGTCAATCATTTGTAGTAGGTCCAGTTGGTTGTGGTACCGGTCCAGTTGTAGCAGAGCAGCAGGTCATTCATTTTTGCAGTCCCAGTTGGATTGGTGGTAACCGGTCCCAGTTGTCAGCAGCAGCAGTGTCCATGGATCGATGTCAATTGTTGCTGACAGAGGACCATATTTGGGTGATATGTGGTAAAACCATGGATGGTCCAATTGATAGCAAGCATGTCATGTTTACAAGTGTGCATTATGTTGCAGTCAAGTTTGGTTGTGGTAACCGTCTCAGTTTGTATGCAGCAGCGATGGATCATATGTGTCATTCATAAATGATTTCTAGCAGTTCCGATTTGGTGTTGTGTAACACGGCGGTCCAATTGTGACAGGCAAGTCATAAAAGTGTCATGTCATTTGTTGCAAGGTCCAGGTATGGTTGTGGTACCAGGTTTGGGTCCAATCTGTAGCAGCAGCATGTCATTCATTTGTTGCAAGGTCCAGTTGGTTGTGGGTACCCGGTCCAGCAGGGTAGACAAGAGCAGTCATTCATTTGTAGCAGGGTCCCAAGTTGGTTGTGAGCGTACCAGAGGGTCCCTAGTCTTAGGCAAGAGCATGTACATAGTCATTTGTTAGCATGTCCGTTTGTTGTTGTAGAATCCCTCGATAGGTGTCCCAGATGTAGCATCAGCAGGTCAAATCCATAAGTTGCAGGGTCCATTATGGATTGTAGGTACCCCCGGGGTCCAGTTGTATCAGCATCATGTCATGTGACTTATTTTTCATTTGAGGTAGCAGGTCCAGTTTTTGTTGTGGTAGACGGTCCAGTTTTTAAGAATGCGCATGTCATGTGTCAATCATTTTTGTTTGGGCAGGTCCAGTTTGGTTGTGGTAGCCAATAAGGTCCAGTTGTGTAGCAGCGTCAACAACATGTCTGTTTTCATTTCATTTGGTTTCACGGTCCAATTGGTTGTGGTAACCACGGGTTCCAGTGTATCAGATAGCAAAGGCATGTACTTGTTTTCATCGCATTTGTATGAAGGTCTCCAACATGTTGGTTTTGGTACCTTTCCCAGTTGTGCAGGCAGCAGGTCATTCATTTTTTGCAGGTACAGTTGGTTGTGTTAGCCGTTTCCAGTTGTATCAGCAGCATGTCATGGTACCTTATTGTGATTGAAGGTCCCAGTTGTGTTGTGGTACCTGTCCAGCTGTAGCAGCTAGAGCAAGTTCAATATTCATTTTTTAGCTAAGGTCCAGACGATTGGTTGTGGGTACCAGTAGGACGGTAAGAGGGAGTGACCAGATTGTGAGCAGCATCATCTCAATTCATGGGGTGTTGTAGCGAGGGGGTCCAGAATGGGTTGTGGTACACCGGGTCCAGTTATGGTAAAGTCACATGTCATGTTTCATTCATTTTGTTGCAGTCCTGTTTGGGGGCGGGTTTTTGATGGTACCGGGTCCAGTTATAGCAGACAGCGAAGTTCGATTCAGCGTATGTTGTTTGCAGGTACCAGCAGTTGGTTGTGTACCGTCCAGATTGTATCAGCATGTCATGTTTCATGTCATTCTTGCAGGTCCGTTGGTTGTGGTACCGGTCCAGTTGTAGCAGTAGAATGTCTTGTTTCATTCATTTGTTGAAGGTCCAGTTGGGTTGTGGTACTTTTTCCCAGTTTTAGCAGCACATCGCATTCATTATTGTTGCAGGTCCAGTTGGTATTGTGGTAACCGGGACCAGTGTAGCACAGCATGTCATGTTCAATTGTACAGGTCCAGTTGGTTGTGGTACCACAGATAGGTCCACGCTTAGCCAGCAGCATATCGCGTTCATTTGTTTTGGACCAGGTCCAGTTGGTTGTTGTTCGTTCCAACTGTAGCCAGCAGCAATCTCATTTCATTGTAGCAGGTCCAAGTTGGATTGTGGTACATGGTCCAGTTGTAGCAGCATCATCAAGTCATGGAGTGTCAGTTATTTTGTTGCAGGTCCAGTTGGTTTGTAGGTACCCAAAGTTCCAGATTGTAGCACAGCAGCCATGTCATTCATAGTATTGTAGGATGGTTCCATTGGTTGGTGTAACGGTTCAGCTGTAGAAGCAGCATGTCATGTGTCATTCATTTGTAGCAGGTCTAGTTGGTTGTGGTACCGGTCCAGCTGTAGCAGCAGCATGTCATTCATTTGTTGCAGGTCCCATTGGTTGTGGTACCTGGCGGGGTCCCGCAGCTGTTGCAGCAGCATGTCTTATTTGTTGCAGGTCCAGATGGTTTTGGTGTAGCCTGGTCCACTTTTAGCACAAACAGCCATGTCTTCATAATGTAGCAGTTCCAGTTGGTTGTGGTAGCCGGGTCCGGTGTGTAGCAGCATGGGCATGGTGCATTGATCATGATTTGTAGTGCAGGACTAGTTGGATGTGGTGAACCTTAGGTTCCAGTTGTAGCAGCAGAGGTCATGGTCATGTTTCTGTTTGCCAGGGTCCAGTTTGGTTGTGGTACCGTCGTGGGGTCCATGTGTATCAGAAGCATGTCATATCTGTGTTGTAGCAAGGTCCAGTTGGTTGTGGTACCAGTCCAGTTGTAGCCAGTTGCAAGTCCTTGTGTCATTCAATTATTAAGGTCAAGTGGTTTGTGTGTACTTTCCATTTGTAGCAGCAGCATGTCAATCAGAGGGGTTGTTGCAGTACCAGATTTGATGTGGTACCAGGGTCCAGTTGTAGCAGCAGCGATTTCAGGGTAGGGTCTTGTTCATATGTTGCATGTCCATGATTGCTGTGTGGTACTGGTCGCACTGTAGGCAGCAGCATGTCCATTTCATATTGTTGCAGGTCCAGTTTGTTGTGGTACCGGTCCCGTTGTAGCAGCAGCATTTTCATGTCATGTTTGTTGAATGTGTCCCAGTTTGGTTGAGGTAGTCTTTCCAGTTGTAGCAGCAGCAAGGGTCATGTCATTTTTGTTGTCAGGTCCCAGTTGGTTGTGGGATCGGTCCATTGTAGCATGCAGCATGTCATGTCATTTGTTTCATGGTCCATTGGTTTTGTGTAGCCTGGTCCAGTTGTAGCAGTCCGAGCATGTCTGTATTCTTTCAATTTGTTGCATGTCGAGTTGCTTGTGGTACCCTTGCAGCTAAGCATCAGGCATGTCATTCAATTGTTGCAGGTGTCCATTTGGTTGTGGTACCTACTCGTCAGCTCTTGCAGCATCAAGTCCATTCATTTTTTTCAGGTCCAGATGGTTGTGGTACCGGTCCCATTTGTAAGCAGCATGCTGTGTCATATCATTGTTGCAGTCAGTTGGTTGTGGTACCTGGGGCCGAGTGCCGAGGTTTGTAGCAGCAGCATGTCATGGGTGTTCATTCATGTTGTTGCAGGTTCCATTTCTGGTTGTGGTACCGGGGGTCCAATTGTAAGCAGCAAGTCGATGTGTCATTCATTGTTCGTGCAGTCCAGTTGGTTTGTGTGTTACGCCAGTCCATGCTGTAGCGAGCAGCATGTCATTCATTTGTTTCAGGTCCAGTTGTTTTGGTACCTTACGGTTCACAGCTGTTAAACAGAGGTAATGTGTCATCATTTGTAGCGAGGGGTACCAGTTGGTTCTAGAGGTATGCCTCGGCTCCATCTGTAGCAGAGCATGTCAATTCATATTAGTAGCTAGGTCCATTTGGTAGTTGTAAGCCGTTAGCTGACGTTGATCCAGTGTTGTATCAGTCAGCAGGTCATTCATTTAGTTGTCAGGTGCCAGTTGGTTGTGGTTACCGGTCACAGTTTGTAGCGAGCAGCATGTCATGAGTCTTTCATATGTACAGGTGCCAGTTGGTTGTGGTATCTGTCCAGGTTGTAGAAGAGCATTGTCATGTGTCCAAATTCATGTTGTTTTCAGGTCCGATTGGAGGTTGTAGGTACCGGAGTCCAGATGTAGCAGCGAACACATGTCAATGTTTCAATTCGATTTGTAGCAGGTCCAATTGAGTTGGTGGTACCGGTCCGGTTTTGTAGCAGTAGCATGTCTGTATCAATCCATGTTGATGAAGGTCCATTTGGTTGTTGGTACCTTTCCAGTTGTAGCAGCAGCAGGACATTCATGTTGTTGCAGACCATTGGTTGTGTATACCGTTCCCAGTTGAGTAGCAGCAGGCATGTCATTCCATTTGTTGTCAGGTCCAGTTGGTTGAGGTACCGGTCCCCAGCTGTAAGACAACAGCAAGTCAATCAATTTATTAGCAGGTCCGAGTTGGTTTGTGGTACCGGTCCATTTGTAGCAGCAGCAAGTAATGTGTCATTCATTTGTTGCAGGTCCAGTTGGTTGTGTACCGGTTCGATGCTGTAGCTTATGAGCGAATAGTCATTTTTTTGTCATTTTGTAGCAGGTCCAGTTGGTTGTGGTACCGGTCCAGTTGTATCAGCAGCATGTCATGTGTCTTTCATTTGTTGCATGGTGGGGTTCCCCAGTTGAATTGATAACCCGTCCTGCTGTATCAAGTAGCATGTCTTGTTTCATTCATTTGTTGAAGGTCCAGTTGGTTGTGGTACCTTTCCAGTTGTAGCAGCAGCGTTCATGCTTATGTTGCAGGTCCAGTTGGATTGTGGTAGCCGTGGGTCCAGTTTTAGTGCAGCAGACATGGTCATGGTGCATTTGTAGCAGGTCCAGTTGGTTGTGGTACCAAGTGGTCCAGTTGGAGCAGCAGTCATGTGTCATGGTCTTTCATATTTGTTGTCATGTCCAGGTTGCTTGTGAGTACCGGTTCCAGCAGTAATCATCAGCATGTCATTCTGGTTGTTGCAGGTCCAGTTGTTGTGGTACCGACCTGCCCAGCCTGTAGCATCAGCAGTTCATTCATTTGTTGCAGGTCCAGTTAACTTTGTGTACCTGGTCCTCTGTAGCAGCAGCAATGACATTCATGTTGTTTGCAGGGTCCAGTTGGATTGTGGTACCAGGTCCAAATTGTAGCAGCAGCAGTCATTCATTTGGTAAAAAAAACAGGTCCAATGGTTGTGGTACCGTTCCCAGCTGTAGGCAGCAGCATGTCATTCATTTTGTTGCAGGTCAGTTGGGGTTTGTGGTTCCGTGGTCCAGGCTTGTAGCAACGAGCATGTCATTCATTTGTAGGCGGGTCCAGTTGGGTTGTGTACCGTTCCAGTTGTATAAGCATCATGTCATTCATTTGTTGTAGCCGTTTCCCAGTTGGGTTGTGGTATCGGTCCCAGATTAGCAGCAGTCATGTCATGTTTTCATTTCATTGTTTCAAGGGTCCAGATGGTTGTGGTACCGGGGTGCAAGTTGTAGCAGTACATGTCTTTGTTTCAAACATTAGTTGAAGTTCAGTTGTTGTTGGGTACCCTTGTCCAGTTTGTACATCAAGCAGCAGGGTGCATGTTCATTTGTTGCAGGTCAGGAGTTGTTGTGGGTACCGGGTCCAGTTTTAGCACGAGCAGCATGTCATGTCATTTTGTAGCAGGGTCTTCATGTTGGTTGTGGAACCGTTCCAGCTGTTGCAGCACATTTTTTCCATTCATTTGTAGCAGGGTCCAGTTGGTTGTGGGTACTAGTCCCAGTTGTTAGTCAGCAACAGAGTCATTGTTGTCCTTCATTTATTGCAGGTCCAAGTTGGTTTGTGTGACCAGTTCCAGTTGTAAGCAGCATCAATGTCATTCATTTGTAGCAGGTCCAGTTGGTTGTGGTAACAGTCCAGCTGTAGAAGCAGCATGGCATGTGTCATTCATTTGTAGCAGGTATAGTTGGTTGTGGTACCGGCCCGGTTGTAGCAGCAGCATGTCAATTATTTGTTGCAGGTCCAGTTGGTTGGTGGTACCGGACCCCAGTTGTAAGCAGCAGCGAATGTAATTCATTATTGTAGCCAGGTCCAGTTGTGGTTGTGGTAACGGTCCAATATTTTTAGCAGCAGCATGTCCATTCATTTGTATCCAGCTCCAGTTGTTGTGGTACCGATCCAGCTGTTATTTATTGCCGGCAGCATGACATTCATTTGTTGCAGGTCCAGATGGATGTGGTACCGTTAGTCACACATGTGTATCATGCAGGCAAATGTCATTCATTAGTAGCAGGTCCCAGTTGTTGTGTGGTAGCCGGGTGTCCAGTTGTTATCAGCAGCAAGTCATTCATTTGTATCAGGTCAGTTTGATTGTGGAACCGGTCCAGCTGTAGCAGCAGCAATGTCATGTCATTTGTTGCAGTTCCAGTTGGTTGTGGTACCCGGTCAGATGTAGCAAAAGCAGCATGTCATTCATATTGTTGCAGGTCCAGTTTTGGTTTTGGTAGCCGGGGTCCATTGTAGCAGAAGCATGTCTGGATCATGTCAATTTTTTGCTGGTGGCCATTTGTGTTGTTGGTACCGTTCCACTAGTAGCAGCATGTCATGTTGTCATATCATTTGTAAAGTAGAGAAAAACAGGTCAAGGGGTTGAGTTTGTGGTACCGGGGTATCCAGGATGTACAGCAGCAGGTCATGTGTACATTACATAAGTTTGTTGCAGTTTCCATTTTGTTGTGGTTACCGGGTCCAATTGTAGCAGCAATGGTCATTGTCATTCATTTTGTAGCATTGTCCATTGTTGTGTTACCTGGTCTTCCTCTGTAGCAACAGCATTTCATTCATTTTTTGTTGCCGGTTCCAGTTGGTTGGTGGTAACCGTGTCCAGCAGTAGCAGGAGCAATGTGCATTCATTTGTATCAGAGACCAGTTTAGGTTGAGTTACCGACGCCGTTCAGCTGTAGCAGGAGCATGTCATTCACTACACAGTTGTAGCAGTCAGTTGGTTGTGTGTACCGCGTACGGTCCAGTTGTAAGTCAGCAGCAGGTCATTCATGGTTGTTGCAAGGTCCAGTTGTTGTGGTACCGGTCCAGTTGTAGCAGCAGCATGTCATGTATCATTCAATTGTAGCAGGTCCCAGTTGGTTTTGGGTAACGTCCAGTTTGTAGATGCAAGCATGTCATGTTCATTCATTTATTGTTGCAGGTCCAGATTGTGGTGTTTTGGTCACCGTTCCAGTTTGTAAGCATCAACATGTCATGTGATTTCATTCATTTGTTGGCAGTCCAATTGGTTTGGTACCGGTCCAGTTGTAGTCAGTAGCAATTCTTTGTTTCATCATTCATTCCATGTTTTGAAGGTCCAGTTGTTGATGGTAGCCTTTCCTGTTGTAGGCAGCAGCAGGTCATTCATTCTTGTTGCATGTCCATTTTGGTTGTGGTTACCGTTCCATGTTGTAGCAGCAGCATGCATTCATTTGTTGCAGGTCCAGTTGGTTGTGTACCCACGGGTCCAGGCTGGTAGCAGCAGCAAGTCAATCATTTTTAGCAGGTCCAGTTGGTTTGTGTTACCGTCCAGTTGTAGCACAGACAAGTAATGTTTCCTATTCATTTGTTGCAGGTCCAGTTGGGTTGTGGGTACCGGGGTCGCAGTTGTACGCAGCAGCATGTTCATTCATGTAGTACAGGTCCCATTTGGTTTGGTAACCGGTTCAGTCTGTAAGAAGCAGCATGTTCATTGTGTCAATCCATGTTGTAGCAGTCTGAGTTGGTGGGTTGTGTGGGATACCGGTCCAGGTTGTTAACAGTCAGCATGTCGATTCATTTGTTGGCAGGGGCCAGTTTGGTTGTGGTACCAGTTCGAGCTGTAGCAGTACATGTCATTCATTTTCGCAGGTCCAGTTTGGTTGAGGTACCTAGTTCCAGTGTTGTATCAGCATCAGGTCATGTTCTTTCATTTTGTTGCATGTTCACAGTGCTTGTGGTACCGGTCCAGCTGTAGCAGTAGCTTGTCTTGTTTCTTCCATTTGTTGAAGGACCAGTTGGTTGTGGTACCTTTCCAGTTTTAACAGCATCAGGTCATATCATTTGTTGCAGGTCCCAGTTGGTTTGTGGTATCGGTCCAGTTTTGCAGCAGCATGTATTCAATTTTAGCATTTCCAGTTTTTGTGGTAACCTTTCCAAGTTGTAGCAGCAGTCATTCATATATGATGAGTCCAGATTGGTTGTGGTATGCCAGAATAAGCGGGGTCCCCCCCCCCCCCCACCAGTGTAGCGAGCAGCATGTCATAATTCATAATTGTTGTCAAGGTCGCAGTTGGTTGTTGGAACCTCCGGTCGTTGAGGCAGCTGCATGTCATGTTCTTTGCATTTGTTGCAATGTCCAGAATTCTTGTGTGTCTATCTCGGGTCCCAGCTGTAGCAGCAGCATGTCATTCTTTGTTGCAGGTCCAGTTGGTTGTTGGTACCACTCCAGCTGTAGCAGCATCATGTCCATTCACATTATTGTTGCAGGTCCCAGATTACTGTGTGTACCGTCCCAGCTGTAAGCAGCAGCATGTCATTCAATTGTTGCAGGTCCAGTTGGTTGTGGGTACCGGGGTCCAATTGTGTACACAGCAGCAATTCACTCCAGCTGTATGCAGCAGCATGTCCATTTCAATTTGTTTGCAGTTCCAGTTAGTTTTGGTACCAGTCCAGTTGTCGCAGCAGCATGTCATTCATTTGTTGCAAGTCCAGTTGGTTCTGGTACCTAGCAGCCGGTCACCAGTTTGTAGAGCACATGTCATTCATTTGTTGCAGGTCAAGTTGGTTGTGGTACTGGTCCAGTTGTTGCAGCAGCATGTCATTAATTTGTTGCAGGTCCAGTTGGCTGTGGTACCGGTCCAGCTGTAGCAGCAGCATGTCATGTGCTATTAATTTGTTGCAGGTCCAGTTGATTGTGGTACTGGTCCAGTTGTTGCAGCAGCATGTCATTTATTTGTTGCAGGTCCAGTTGGTTCTGGTACCGGTCCAGCTGTAGCAGCAGCATGTCACATGCAATTCATTTGTTGCAGGTCCAGTTAGTTCTGGTACCGGTCCAGCTGTAGCAGCAGCATGTCACATGCAATTCATTTGTTGCAGGTCCAGTTGGTTGTGGTACCGGTCCAGCTGTAGCAGCAGCATGTCATTCATTTGTTGCAGGTCCAGATGGTTGTGGTACCGGTCCAGCTGTTGCAGCAGCATGTCATTCATTTGTTGCAGGTCCAGTTGGTTCTGGTACCGGTCCATTTGTCGCAGCAGCATGTCATTCATTTGTTGCAGGTCCAGTTGGTTGTGGAACCGGTCCAGCTGTAGCAGCAGCATGTCATTCATTTGTTGCAGGTCCAGTTGGTTGTGGTACCGGTCCAGCTGTTGCAGCAGCATGTCATTCATTTGTTGCAGGTCCAGTTGGTTGTGGTACCGGTCCAGCTGTAGCAGCAGCATGTCACATGCAATTCATTTGTTGCAGGTCCAGTTGGTTGTGGTACCGGTCCAGCTGTTGCAGCAGCATGTCATTCATTTGTTGCAGGTCCAGTTGGTTCTGGTACCGGTCCAGCTGTAGCAGCAGCATGTCACATGCAATTCATTTGTTGCAGGTCCAGTTGGTTCTGGTACCGGTCCAGCTGTAGCAGCAGCATGTCACATGCAATTCATTTGTTGCAGGTCCAGTTGGTTGTGGTACCGGTCCAGCTGTAGCAGCAGCATGTCATTCATTTGTTGCAGGTCCAGTTGGTTCTGGTACCGGTCCAGCTGTTGCAGCAGCATGTCATTCATTTGTTGCAAGTCCAGTTGGTTCTGGTACCGGTCCAGCTGTAGCAGCAGCATGTCATTCATTTGTTGCAGGTCCAGTTGGTTGTGGTACCGGTCCAGCTGTTGCAGCAGCATGTCATTCATTTGTTGCAGGTCCAGTTGGTTCTGGTACCGGTCCAGCTGTTGCAGCAGCATGTCATTCATTTGTTGCAGGTCCAGTTGGTTGTGGTACCGGTCCAGCTGTAGCAGCAGCATGTCATTCATTTGTTGCAGGTCCAGTTGGTTGTGGTACCGGTCCAGTTGTAGCAGCATGTCATGTCATTCATTTGTTGCAGGTCCAGTTGGTTCTGGTACCGGTCCAGTTGTAGGAGCAGCATGTCATTCATTTGTTGCAGGTCCAGTTGGTTGTGGTACCGGTCCAGCTGTTGCAGCAGCATGTCATTCATTTGTTGCAGGTCCAGTTGGTTGTGGTACCGGTCCAGCTGTAGCAGCAGCATGTCATGTGTCATTCATTTGTTGCAGGTCCAGTTGGTTGTGGTACTGGTCCAGTTGTTGCAGCAGCATGTCATTAATTTGTTGCAGGTCCAGTTGGGTTCGGTACCCGGGCCAGCTGTAGCGCAGCAGTAAGTCATTCATTTGTTGCAGGTCCAGTTGGTTGTGGTACCGGTCCAGCTGTAGCAGCAGCATGTCATGTGTCATTCATTTGTTGCAGGTCCAGTTGGTTCTGGTACCGGTCCAGCTGTAGCAGCAGCATGTCACATGCAATTCATTTGTTGCAGGTCCAGTTGGTTCTGGTACCGGTCCAGCTGTAGCAGCAGCATGTCA
>JAODAL010069762.1:0-16212 GCA_025379985.1 Phyllomedusa bahiana
CCCCCTTTTGGAAACTTTACACAAAAAGGAAATAATTTTGCTTTTTTATAATGAAACAGAAAGAAAAACAAAATCTAAACTGGCATTATGGAAACTTTCATTGAGTTTTGCCTGCATGGGAGAGGGTTGAGAACATGCCATTTTATGTACTAAGATCACTATGCATGTTAATAGAGGGGGGTCCTTTGTTCAGGAATCTCATCTTTTGGCCAGAGTGAAGAGCGATTACAAAGAGTGTTCCTGGTTCTGGAGGACCTGTCCTGTCCTGCATCACACAGACAGCACATTACTTTGAATGGACATTGTGTAATACCTATTTCCCCTACGGTGGCACTGCAGGAAAATTGTACACTTTACTGCCAGATTTCCCTACAAATTAGAGTTTATTGGCAGAGGTCCCAGTAGGGGAAAATTTTGTGATAATTTTTTTTTCAAAGGACCTTGTTAATGAATAGGGATAGTCCAAAGTGGAAAACCCCTTTAACGGTTTACAGCTTTATAATATAGGTGCTATCTGTAAACAGCACATGCTCCAAGTTATCTGTATTGGAATTAACCTATTATGAGTTTAAGGGAGACCAAATGAATACATGTGGACCCACTAGGTTTGTAATAGATTTGGCATAGGGTTAAACCATGGAGTCGAGTCAAAGGGACTATGCAGTCTCCACCCTGTAGACTTTCCCGCAGGAATCCCCAATTTGCTAACCCGAGAGCAGTTTCTGTTAGGGATGGCTGAAAGGTGGGAGCGCAGGATATACCAGGCAGCAGCATCAATCAGCAGACAGAGAAAATAGTTGCACACAGAAAGAATTTTTTTAATAAACAGAGAACAGATTGAAATCAGGGCTGGTGGCAGACCAGAGAATGTGGTCTGAACCCCAACACAAGTCATGATCGAGAACAGTAGGACCATACATGCACCAAAGTAGGCTGGAAGCAAAGGGTCCTAACTGCTCAAGTACAAAGTATTGCACATAGAACTTACTAGCATTGTCTGGGTTCAGAAGCACTTTGTACACACTGGTTCTTAAAGAGGCTGAGAGCCGTCACCTACACAGAGAGTGGCATGATGCAGGATGGTAGCAGGGTGCAGAACATGGGGCACCCTATGCAGGAGAGCCAGTGAGCAGTTACAGTGAGGCTCAGTAGACATTGTCCAAACTACAATATTTTAGGATATTTTTTTTAAATGTTAATAGAAATATGCTTGATATAACAACTAGACTAAAGCAGTACAGTATATCATGTCCTGACAATATTGTAAAAGTTGGAGCAGTAATATTTAGGCTCTGTCCATACCACTTTTGAGGCATTAACAGAAACAGATGTCCTGATGTGCTGTACTATACATACAGTTGTCTAGCACTGTACAACACTGCACAACAGGTGAAACAAGTATTGACACAAATTTTCTAGCTAAGTATATTGCTAAAGATGCTATTGACATGAAATTCTCAACAGATGTTGGTAACAACACATCCAATCCACACAGGCAAAGAAATCAAACCATAGATGTCCGTAAATTATGTGTAATAATCAGAAATGATGCAGGAAAAAAAGTATTGAACACATGAAGAAAGAGAGGTGCAAAAAGTCGTGTGAAGTCAAGACACCGGCTGAAATCTCTCAGTAATTAGAAAATATCAGCTGGTTCAACTGATGGCCTATAAAAAAGTTCTCATTACACAAGAAACATCTCATGATGGGTAAAACCAGTGAGTTGTCTCGGGACATTTGCAACCTTATTGTTGCAAAATATTCTGATGGCGTTGGTTACAGAAGAATTTCTAAACTACTGGAGGTTCCAGTGAGCACTGTTGGAGCAATAATCCAGAAGTAGACAGAATATCAGTTCACGATAAACTGGCCACGACCAGGTGCTCCTCTCAAGATTTCAAACAGTGAAGTGAAATGAATTATTACAAGAGTTGTCTTAGAGCCAAGAACCACCTGTGGAAAGTTATAGAAGGACCTGGAATCAACAGGTACAATTGTTTCAAAGAAAACACTAAGTAATGCACTAAACCTCCATGGCCTGTATGCAAGCTCAACACATAAGACTCAATTGCTGAACAAAAAGCATATTTAACCCCTTCCCGACATCGGACGTATGGATACACCCTAGCGGGAAGTGACTTCCCGCAAATGGACGTATCCATACGCCCTGGCGATCGCGCGGGCTTGCGGGCGAGCCACGCGCGATCGCAACATGGGACCAGCGGTAAATTACCGCTGGCCGCATGCCGTATCACCCCCGGAGTGGGCTCCGGCCGCGGGTGATTACCGCTTCATTACCGCAGCCTGTCATGGCTGCGATAATAAAGCCGCAGGCAGGAGGAGTGAGCTCCTCCTGCCTGCTCCCGTCGGCTGCCGCACTATAGTGCGGCACCGATCCCCTGTCTGATGATCCCGGGAAGTGAACGGCACTTCCCGGGGTCATCTGTGACGTCACCATGCCCGCAATGCATTGTGGGCATGGTGACAGGCGTTGTCATGGCGACCAGTACACAGTACGAGTACTGTGCACTGGCCTGCCTTCTAACAACAATCTGATGATTGCTGTTAGAAGATAAAGTGAAAAAAAGTGAAAAAAAAGTAAAAATAAATGTCAAAAGTGAAAAAAAAGTAAAACACAAACACAAAAAATAAAATAAAAACACGTACACCGCCCTTTTCCCCTTTACAAACGCCAATCGCCCCAAAAAAGATCAAAAATAAATAAAGTACCCATATTTGGTATCACCACGTGCATAACGACCCACCCTATAAATCTGTCATGTTAATTAACCTGTACGGTGAACGCCGTAAAAACCAAAAACATAAAACAGTCACAGAATTGCGATTTTTGTTCATCCTGCCGCACATAAAATGGAATAAAAAACGATCAAAAACTCATATAGACGCCAAAGTTGTACCAATTAAAACTTTAGTTTATCCCGCAAAAAAAAAGTCCATACATGTCTCCGTATACGGAAAAATTAAAAAAGTTATGGCTCTCAGAATACAGCGATGCATAAATATTATTTAACATAATAAAAACACTTTTTTTTTTTTTTTTAAAGTGCTTCAAAATTTTAAAAAACTATAAAAAATAGGGAAATCGCCGTAATCGTACCGACCCAGAGAGTAAAGCTAACTGGTCATGGATACTGCACGGTGAGCGCTGTTAAAAATAAAAATAAAAAACACTACTAGGGTTGCAGTATTTTCTTCACCCTGCCTTCCAAAAAACGGATTTAAAACTGATCAAAAAGTCTTGTCCCCCAAAAAATTATCCCAATAAAACATCAACTCTTCCCGCAAAAAACAAGCCCCTACACAGCTCCGTAAACAGAAAAATAAAAAAGTTATGGCTCTCAGACTATGGCAATGCATAAATGTGTTTTCCTTTTTGAATAAAAGTGTTTTTATTGTGTAAAAGCAGTAAAACATAAAAAAAATATACAAATTGGGTATCGCTGTAATCGTATCAACCTGATGAGTAATACTAGTATGTCATTTATATTGCACGGTGACCGATGTTAAAAAATAAAAATAAAAAATACTACCAGGAATGCTGTATTTTGTTCAAAATGCCTCACAAAAACCTTAATAAAAAGTGATCAAAGCGGCATATGCCCCCATAATGGTACTAATAAAAACGTCAACTCATCCCACAAAAAACAAGCCCAGAATCAGCTCCGTATACAGAAAACTGAAAATGTTATGGCTATCAGAACAACATAAAAACGCAATTTTTTTATAGACCTATTTCTATTCTGTAAAAGTAATAAAACATAAAAAAATTATATAAAATCTATACCATTGCAATTGTACCGACCCCCATAGTAAATATATCCTGTCATTTATACTGCACGGCGAACGCTGTAAAATTGAAGCCCAAAAAACAATGGTGGAACTGCGTTTTCCCCTCATTTTCATAGCCCAATGCAAAAAACAACAACTTTGTAACACCTGTGCACCCAAAATGTACAATACACCCCTAGATGAGTTCTATGAGGCGTGCTGAATACAAAATGGGTTGACTTCTGGAAGGTTTCACCTGTTCTGGTACTTTGGGGGCTTTGTAAATGCGACATGGCCTCACCAAAATCTGCATTCCAAAAGCCAAATAGCGCTCCCTCCCTTATACCCCCTGCCATGCGCCCAAACAGCAGATTACACCCACATGTAGGGTTTTACTGAACTTGGAAGAAATTGTGTAACAAGGTTTTGGGTGCTTTTTTACCAGGATTCCTTGTAAAAATTAAACATTTTCAGCTAAAATTGCAGATTATTGGAAAAAAACATTTTTGGGAATTTTCACAGCCTAACGCTAAAAAATTTTGTGACACACCTGTGGGGTCGATATGCTCACTACACCCCTGGATATATTCCTTATGCGGTGTAGTTTCCAATATGGGGGTCTTTTTAGGGGAGTTTATTAAGTTTTAGCACCTTAGGGTGTCCGCAAACCTGAAATGGCCCCTAAATAAAATGGTAATGAAAATGAGACCCCAGAGTCCAGTAGGTGCTCCTCCTATTCTGAGGCTTGTGGTTGAGCCAAATAACGCACTAGGGCCACAAATGGGATATCTCTGAAACGGCAGAATCTGGGGGAATCAATATTAAGTTGTATTTCCTGATCACATTTACCGTATTCTCGTGAACAATGTATAAAAATTGAAAATCTGCAAAAAAAGTGAAATTTAGAAATTTCACTTCCACTTTGCTTTAATTCCTGTGAAACACCTAATGGGTTAATAAACTTCCTAAATGCGGTTTTGAATACTTTAAGGGGTGTAGTTTCTTAGATGAGGTCATTTATGGGGTATCTAACATACAGGCCAATCAAAATCACGTTAAAACTGGACTGGTTCTCTAAAAAATGTATATTGCAAATTTTGTTGAAAATTTGAAAATTACTACTAAATTTCTAAGCCCCCTAATGTCATTAAAAAAAAAGACATTTAAAAAAATTATGCCAAGCTACAGCAGACATTGGGTAGATGCTAGATATAAACTATTTTGAGTGGAATAACTATCTGTCTTACATGCAGAAATGTTTGAAGTTTAAAATTGGTAAATTTTTCAAATTTTTCAAGATTTTTTGATATTTTTCACAAATAAACAAGCATTTTTTGGACCAAAATTTCTTACTATCTTAAAGCACAATGTGTCACGAGAAAACAATCTCTGAATCACATGGATAGGTTAAAGTGTCATTGTTGTTCTCACATAAAGTGACACATGACAGATTTCAAAAATAGGGCTCTGTCTGAAAGGCCAAAACTGGCTCCGGCGGTAAGGGGTTAATGTTTTCTCAACCACTTTTACACAAGCCTTTTATACACACATACAACTTTTATACACACATGAGTTGCCATACATTTTTCCTAGCATAGAGGCCTATGAATGTCACAGGCTGGCCACTGTGTTATAAACAGTATTTTTTTGCATTCATCCCTGTATATACTGAAAACAGTAGTGATAACTAAGGAATGGGCAAACTATTTTGATAAATAACAATTTTATCATTGATCTTCTTTGTGCACATAAGTTTAGGAATAATCAGAAGGATCATTTGGAAATTGACAAATGGTAATGAATATTGCTATAGGACAAAAGTAATCTAACACAGGTGGAATTTCACTGTGTGGGATATTTAACTGAAGTGGACTGTACACGTAAAGACTTTGATCTATTGTAAATAAGACACGAATACTACAATACACAAACTATCCAATAACATACACAAATTTATTTAAAGGTTAGTTTTACATCACTACCTGCCGATGATTTACATAATATGGTAAATATTATTCAATTCAATTGAACCAAACAGAGAACTAATCTAATCTATAACAAGTAATAAGAGAAAAGCTATCAATCAAACTCACTACATCAATCCAATTAAAACTGGTATATGTGACAGAGAAAAACAAAATTAAATAAAGAAAGATTTCTGCATCATGTCTATTTTTGGAAAGCAATTGTACAGAACTTGATGTACAGAAGTTGTACTGGGCTAGTTAGCTTACCAATGGTATCATTAATAGGCTAGTGACAACACAAGAATTTTATATCAATGAAATATTTACACTGATATAATCATTATGTTATTATACGTATAATCAGTTCAGTCAAATTATTCTGACCACCAGCTAATATCTGCATGTGCAGCACAGACAGAAGCTTGATGGGCTGGGACTGACTTAATAAGGTCCTGGTCGCTTGTCACAGGTATCGGGAGCAATGTTAACTGCATTCCACAGCTGCTGGAGGGTGCAACGGGAAAATGTATAGCACGGACAAAACAATCAAGGTGGTCCTACAAATGCTCAATTGGGATTAAATCTGGGGAATTAGAAGGCCAGGGTAGTTACTTTGAAGTATTGGTCATGCTCTTTCAACTAATGTTGGACATTTCTAGCCATGTGGTATGTCTCGTTATCTTGCCGGAAGATCCTGTCCACCCCAGGGAAGACAATCAGCATGCATGAGTGTACATGATTTATACAGATGGATTTATAGCCAAATCAGTTTATAGTGCCTTCCACATGGATAGTTGACCCAGAGAATGCCATGAAACATACCCCAGATCATAATGCTGCCACCACCAGCTTGTGTTCTTCCAGCAATGGTTGTAGGATATTTGTTCTGTGATGTTTATCTCATGACATGCCCACATCTATTCATTCAATGAAGCAGAAATTGTGACTCATCAGGGAAGGAAACCTTTTGCCAATCAGTGGAGGATTTAATTCACATACTTCCGTGAAAATTGAAGCCTTTTTTGCCAATGCAACACTGTAAGCAGCGTTACAGTGACCAACCGTCTGATTCAGAGCCACATAGACAGTACCGTTTACTAAACTTTTGTTTTAAACACATATAGCCCCATGGTTCAATATAATCATCCCTTTTTTACAACTCTAGCAGCTGTGTTCCAAGGAATATTTTACCTCCTACTATAAATTATACATCTCAAGGTTTTAAGATCTGTATAAATGCATACAGCCTACAGCCTCATGCTTTGACAAGGTCAAGAACTCCTTGGTAAGTTTTAATTTTACAGTAGATGGGACATTATCTCATATATATGTTAACACAAAGAAATGAAGACTTACTTAAGTTTCCTATAGCTGACTATATGTGTCAGCAGCAATGTTCATGATCATGATGAAGGAAGGTGGGCCAGGATGGTATGAAATAGTATCAGGAAATGTAATTTAAATTATTATAAGGATGGTAAAGCATTCAAACCAAATTAGAGTGAAGAAGGAGAATATAGGTCAAAGTGACCCATAACACACACATAGCTAAAAAAATAGAGTTTCTTTTATGCTAAATTAAGAAAATAATGACAATCCCTTCAATACTGTTACTCACTACATTGGCTGCAAATATACAAATATAAAGTGAAAAATGCTGGTATTACCATTCGGACTTCTGTCCTTATTCAATTAACCCTCCAATAGATCCCTTTCTATGTTGTGTGGGCTTCCACTCACATTTGGAAGCTCTCCTGGACCGGCTCAGGGGGTCTCAGCTCATGGAATCGCCGTCTTTGGTAAACGGGTTGGCACTCCAATACCACTTGGACCACACTCTATGTTGAAACTGGCCTCAGTCAGCTTTATTTGTTTAAGCACAGTATACAGAATACAAAACAAACAAAAAACTTAGGCCGTCTAGCTACTATCTTCAACACAATTAGAGATCCCTCTCTACACGTTGTCTGGACCTAATGTCCAGTACGAGCGGTACTGTACACTCCCAATACAGTGATAGGCTTCTTTCAAGCCTCTGGGGGGCCAGAGCTCTCTCCTCAGCTCTGCTGCTCCAACTTCCAGGTAGCATCCACGCCCCCTGAACACCTACAGGCCCAGACCTTTTATAGCTGTCCATAAAATTGCCTAAAATCTGGCCTGGAACATGGGGACCTGGATCGTGGGAACCTGGAACATGGAAACAGCCACCCACCCATCTGCAGCTGTTCCAGGAAAAGCCAGCCCATAATGGCTGGGCATCAGCCGTACTACATACAGGTGTCACCCACCTAGTGTTGCTGACCGACAACCACTGACTTCCCCTTCCAAGACCAGGCCCTCGGTGGCATGTTGCTAGCAGGACACCTGCTGTACACCACCTAGTGGCAGCACCATGAGGCTGCCTAAGGTCGTTCTGCCACAGTTGTTATGATTTCTGTTATTATGATTTTTATGATATTATGATTCAAGGATATAGTTAAGGGCCAGATATACAGTACGTACTTCAATGTGAAATGATTAACCAGTTGCATCCAGTTTCGATATGTTGAGGTCACTGTATTTAAAAATAAGTTTTCCATTGGGAAACAGGTTTATCATTTGGTTAAGAAATGTTCAAAATATATCCATGCAAAACCTGAGATATGATGAATGTTCAAGATGCTTTAATAATAGCTGCAAAACAGAGATGCAATTCAGGGATGGGGCTAACATAAACCATGGCAACTGACCGCAGAGAAAACAGGATGTTCCATCACTATAAATATACCATTACTCATTTCAAAGCCAGGTACAGCTTTGCAGAATTCCTTTATATCTGAAGTGTAAATTGGGAAATGAAAAAAATCCCAAACTATAAAGAAAAACAAATAAAATAAAGCAACAATTACACATTAGTGCCCAATACTATAGTGTCAGTGACTTGCTGTAGAGAAATGACCTGTGCCCATAAATCACATCCCAATAAGTAATGAGAAACTACACATACATCTAATAAAATGTGCATCTTTAGGAATGGTCAAATATATCCCAGGGCAATATCTTTAAAGTGGCCAAGAGGCATCTAGATAAAATTGTACAGTTTTACATTTGTATATATCACCTTTGGATAGCGACTGCCACAAGACAACTGTTTTCTCAGAACTAGCACTAGTGTTGTAACCTAGCATTAGCTTGATTTAGTCAAATCACATTATTATGACACCTTCCAACTTTCAGACTAAGAGTGGCAATTTTTTGATACTGTGCAGTTTGTGAACTGTTGGTGTGTTTCTGTGGTGAAAGTATATCCTGAGGGGACAAATGGCACCACTGTAAAGTAGCAATGTAGAAACTGCAGAGTGGCATTGATGTGAGAGGTGAGCATCCACTATGTAGATGTACCAATAACATGTGTCCAGAGCAACAGTTCAGTGACCACAACTGCATGTGGGTCTCTGAAGCAGATGGATGGTCACTGTACCTCTGCTAACAAATTTGCATCTGCAGAAAATAATTACATTTTCACTGAAGTATCAGAATTGAATCCTTCACTAATTGGTTAATGGTTGCCTTCTCTAAAGAGTTACTATTTCTGCTTCATCAAACAGATGGGCATTAGTGTGTCAGATGAGAAACATCACATAACAAATTCCCTGCAACCACTGCTGGAAGAACAAATGCTGGTGGTGGCAGAGTTATGGTCTGAGGAATGTTTTTGTGGCATTCTCTCTGTCCAATTATCTATGTGGAAGGCTTAAACAATTTCGATATGAATCTATCCCTGCAGATCATGTACACCCATACATGTCAATTGTCTTTCCTTGGGCGGATAGTATCTTTCCGCAAGACAATGCAACATGTCACATGACTAGAAATATTTGACGTTGGTTGGAATCGCATGATCAAGACTTTAAAGTACAACCCTGGCCCCCTTCAGAAATGAACTCAATTGAGCATCTGTGGGACCACCTTGAGCATCATCTATGGGTCCTTCCCCATGCACCCTTCAGCAGCTGTGTGATGCACTGTAGTCAGCATGGCTCCAGATACCCGTGACAGGACCTTACTGAGTCATTCCTAGACCGTCTAGTTGCTGTCCATACTGCACTTGGTGGTTACTCTGGATATTAGCTACTGGTCATAATAATGTGACTCATATGTGTAATAAATAATAATGAAATAATATGTAAGGCTAGGCCTTTATTAAGAATTCAAGAACATGCAACCAGAAAACAAAATTGTGACAGGTTTTCCACGACACAGCAGAACAATCAAACCGCAAGCTAAATGCAATTTTACATCTTCCCATCACATAGCCTATGTACCTCAATGCATTACTGTTATGTTTGCTCCCGCTACCTATATACCGGGTCATGCGCACCCGTACCTTCGCTGCGGGGGGTGCTGTGATCTGTATGTCGGGTCGCGGGCGCACCCGCAGCTCTGATGCTGGTCCCAGCTACTCATCTCTCCTAGCTCCCTGCGCTGTCTCTGCTGGCTGGCGTGTGCGACCCTGCTTCCTGTGGTGTGGGCGCAGACTCTGTGAAATTTAAAGGGCCAGTGCGCCGGTGATTGGCACTGACCATATTTAACCCTGCCTCTTCCTCTGTTCCCTGCTGGATCCATAGAGCCAATTACCAATGTGTGAACAGGGTTCTTTAGTGTTTCCTGTCTATCCAGTGTTCCAGTCCCATTTGCCTCTGTCCCTGGACCACGAACCTTTGCCACCTGTCTTGACCTTCCTGCCTGTCCCCGACTATGAGCCTGCCTCACGATTTTGTACCTCACGTCACCTTGGCCTCCACCACAGACAAGGCGCACCAGGGGTAGCGACCTAAGGGTCGTCTGCCGCAGCAAGACCATTCTGCTCCCTGCACCATTGTCTGCGTTGATCCAGTGGATCCACTACTCCAACAGTTACAATTACTTTACATTACAGTGTCACTACATTGACACCATAAAACACCCAATCATACTGGTGCCTCTATGTAGGTATCTATCTGAAGGAGGCTGCCTTTTCATGGCATGTGGGCTCACGCAATTTTATTAAAATGTGCTCTAAAATCCCCATTTAAAGAACAGTAAATTTAGCAGAATTATCACAATTTAACATGTTCTAGAAAACAA
The DNA here is from genome assembly GCA_025379985.1 of Phyllomedusa bahiana. NCBI lineage: Eukaryota > Metazoa > Chordata > Amphibia > Anura > Hylidae > Phyllomedusa > Phyllomedusa bahiana. The sequence continues at coordinate 10,863 of JAODAL010069762.1, forward strand.
GACTTTGGTTCGCATCTATGGGCAATTTGACACTTTCTGTATGTATATTTAATGTGTAAGCAATTCTACTGCTTTGTCCAAAGAAAATTATAACTATGCCCCATTCTGCCCTATCTCTAAAAAAATAATTACAGTCTTAATTGAATTTTTTTGCCATGGCTTTCAATATGTTACACCACTAGTGTCTTTAAAAATATCCATAAATACAGATTACTGCATAGATAGACACCGTTGTGTAGAATTTGTCTATAGCTGTGTTTAGTCTCCAAAAAACAAGTGACACTATTTTGCGGACTATTAGCTTATATATAAATATAAAGCAAGCACATGGTAACTCTTATAATATGGACATTCACAGATTAAGACAAATATCACTAACAAATCCTAATTAAGCTTATCTGTTTGAGGGTGAAAGGAATATTTGTAAGCTATGAAGCTTTTCTCTAATCTAGACATACTTTGCTTTATAGAAAAAGCTGCATTAGTGTCAATGGACTGAATCTTCTTTAAAGAAGCCTCAACAACATAGCTTAAGACAGATTCTAAAAGCAATAAGATTGTAAGCACATACATTTTATGGTGAAATACTCACAGTGTATAGCAGATTGTGTGTTCTAGAACGAGCGCCATCAATGAAATAGTATTCAGGTTGTAATTGTTGTTTTTAATGCTATTTTTTAGGTATCTCCCATGTGCACTCTTTATTGCAATGGGAATGAATCTTGCTTTAGTACTAAGTAATCCCAAAGAGACTGCAAGCTGAATGAAGAGTCATACCTATTACAGTCAGCCTGGAACATTGCATGCCATTTTCTCAGTCACATACTTTAGATGGGAAAGGATAGACTGTTTACCTAACATCTATATCTGATAGATGCTATGATTGCTGTTACAGCTCCATTTTTTTAATACTTTTGCTGCATTATGGGTAAACACTGCAGGAAATAGGGTGGATTATACAATACTGTATTATCACACAAGCATTCATGCAGCAGGAGACTTCTTTACCCTCCAGAAAATCCACTCAAGTCTTATAAAGAGTGCGCATTTAACATTGCCAATATGATGAGCTTTATATATCATTCTCAACTGTAAACCAGATCTGGGCAGGCATGATTTGCTCTGCGTTGTAATGAGACGAGATATGTCAGCCATTGGTCTGCTAACTCATGGAGGGGATCTAGTATGTGTATTTTTATCTATGCACAGTGGGACAAGCTATGCTGTGTGGCTTTTTGTCCTTAACATTTCTTTCACCTTAAACTACCCCTGTAAAAAAAATAGCAAAAAATGCTTGGCATTTGTGAACTGTTAGGCTAGGTCCACACGGCTTAATTGCGGGACATATTTCGCCCCGCAATTACGCCGTGTGGACGGGGGCGGGGCGGGACGGGGGGGCGGCAGTCCGCCGGCCCCATAGACATGCATTATTCTCGGCGCGTATACACTGTGAATAAGTGACATGTCACTTCTCTCCCCGCTCGCCGTATTGTGCGAGCGGGGAGAAGAGGCGTAATCCATAGTTCTCTATGAGAACTGTGGATTACTATAATGTCTGGGATGTATGTCAGCCCGTAATTCGCACAGAACGGCACGAATTACTGGCTGAAATACGTCCCAGAATAAGCCGTGTGAACCTAGCCTTATTGTCAGCCTACATGTTAGATAATGTAGAGTCTCCCAGAGAACTCAGTGCCTGAAATCATAAACTAGAGATTGTATCATTAATACAGCTTAGATTTGCAAGCCTTAGTCCTGTTAAACAGTTGACACAAAATATTATGATCACTTCCTATTTTCATGATACAGAGCACATAGCTCATGAAGGAGGTCATGTGTCATTAGCTGCTTAGTGGGTATATAAGGGGTCACATGTATAGAAACTGTCTAGGTCTAAAACTCACTTTGTTGTCCATAGCAACCAATCAGAGCTCCCCTCTCATTTTTCCAGAGCACTATATGAAATTAAAGGGGCGCTCTGATTGGTTGCTATGGGCAACAAAGTGAGTTTTAGACCTAGACAGTTCTCATACATGTGGCCCAAGGAGCGATAGGCTGTCAGCAGCCGGATGTGTGTCTAAAACAGTTCAGTGAACCCTACTGTGTATGTGGCTCCAAAGAAGATGGATTGGTCATTGCACCTCTGTTAACCAAATTGCATTGGCAGAAAGGCTTCAATTTTCATGGCAGTATCAGAATCGGAACCCCGCTGATTGGTAAAGGGTCGCCTTCTCCGATGAGTCAGGTTTTCTGCTTCATTGAGTGCACATATGTGGTTGTGTCAGGTGAGAAATATCAGAGCACAAACATCCTGCAAACATTGCTGGAAGAACACAAGCTGGTGGTGGCAGCATTATGGACTGGGGAATGGTTTGGTTTCTTGGCATTCTCTATAGACCACTCATGTGCAAGACACTTCCAACCAATCTGAATATGAATCCATCATGTATACCTAAACATGCAGATTATCTTCCCTGGGGTGGATGGGATCTTCCAGCCTGACAATAGGACATGTCACATGGCTAAAAATGTCAGACATTAGGTGGAAGAGCATGACCAAGATGGTCACTGGCCCCCTAATTCCCCAGATGTGAACTCAATTGAGCAGGGCCGGGACGATGGGTAGGCAAAGATGGGGACCGCCTAGGGCTCCGCTTCAACCGAGGTGGGAAAGGAACACAAAGTGGTATGGAGTGAACTGAATTTTACATTGGGAAGGGAGGGGTGGAGGTGCTACATGCCTTATTTGCCCAGGGCACCAGAACATCTTGTCCCAGCCCTGCAATTGAGCATCTCAGGGACCACTTCACTCTTCACTCATAGTTTTCACTCTATAAATCCTCCTCCCTCCTCACTATGAGATGCGCTGCAGTCAGCATGGCTCCAGATACCTGTGACAACATACCCGGACCTTATTGAGCCACTCCCAGCCCATCTAGCTGCTGTCTGAGCTTTACACAGTAGTCACTCTGGATATAATAATGTGACTCAACTGTGTAAGAAGCTATTCACAACACATCATTTCCCTAGTGAATTTGCTCATCCATATATACTCATACAGAATAAGAGGGTGTGTTTTTGTGGTAGCTATCTCATGATCTCTGCTATAATTGAGATCATCTGGCTGTATTTAACTGCTAGTCTAATACCACTCAATTATTCAGTATTAGAAGAACACACATATGATTTTCAACACAGGAGTTGGTGAAAACTCTGGTTTTATGCAATTTATTTGAATATCCATTGCTATAAGCACTGAACCGTTTTCTCGTATCAAATTGAAATCAGTACAGATACATAGAATAGAAGCATCCTACAAAAAGTACAAAATGGAAACGTGTCTTGTCCTCCCTTGATTTGACTATACTGCTGCATACTGGATTTCAAAAAGCAATGATACTTCCTAATGCAAATACGGTATATACAGAGCTACAAGGGGACCCTGGCAAGCATAGTGCTATAAATTATCATGCACAATAAACCTTCTATACAGAAGAAAAAACAAACCTCCACCCACCCCTCCCAAACACATTTCTGCCCAATCCTGCTGCAAACCCTGGTGCAGAAGCAGCGCTTGTATCTAAGGGATTGACATTCTGTTCCACAAGCAGCAGACCCTATGTATACTGTGGTGCTTGCAGGAATCCCCCATCCTTGAGATTCACAGTGCATGCGGACTCCTACCATAGAAAAGAGAAATCATTCCTCCCAAGGAGACCTTATCCAAAGAATCTACCCACTGGCTGCCCTGCTGTCTGCACACATGATTAGTAGCGGCTGCCCCCAGTGCTCTCCTTCCCACGCACTGCGGCGACGCGCATGCGCCCTGACAGCCAGCGTCTGGAAGAGCCGGGTGATTCCGCGCCGGGGTAACCCCAGAAAGCGCCTCATTAATAATCAGCGGACAGCCAAAGGCGAGCGGCTATTCATAGCTCCGGAGGCATCAATAATGCACGAAGCGCACTCACTAGGTGAGGGGGCACCTGGGACTGGCAGCCGAGACGTGTGCCTGCTGCTGCTGCTGCTGCATGTAACGCTGACGGGGGAAGCACAGGGATTCCCCCTCTCATCTCCAGCCAGACAGGAAAGCAACAGCTCCTCTAGCGATGTGCGAGCGGGGAACACAGCAGTGATTATCCCCAGCAAGAGGGGAGCTGCAGCCCTGCAAGCAATGCAGGGGAGCCTGCTGATACATGCTGCCAGTGTGCCAGGCTGTGCTCACACAGCTCCTGCCAGCTTACTGGATGTACTGCTGTGTATGTATAACGCGTGTATGGAGGGCAGGAGAGCTGGGACAAGGATCTGTATAGGATACTATGTACAGTACAAGGGCAGGAGAGCAGTAACAAGGATCTATATAGGATAATATGTACAGTACAAGGGCAGGAGAGCTGTAATAAGGATCTATATATTATAATATGTACAGTACAAGGGCAGGAAAGCAGTAACAAGAATCTATATAGGATACTATGTACAGTACAAGGGCAGGAGAGCTGTAATAAGGATCTATATATGATACTATATACAGTTCAAGGGCAGTAGAGCAGTAACAAGGATCTATATAGGATACTATGTACAGTACAAGGGCAGGAGAGCTGGGACAAGGATCTTTATAGGATACTATGTACAGTACAAGGGCAGGAGAGCTGTAGCAAGAATCTATATAGGATACTATGTACAGTACAAGGGCAGGAGAGCAGTAACAAGGATCTATATAGGATACTATGTACAGTACAAGGGCAGGAGAGCTGTAATAAGGATCTATATAGGATACTATGTACAGTACAAGGACAGGAGAGCAGTAACAAGGATCTATATAGGATACTATGTACAGTACAAGGGCAGGAGAGCTGTAATAAGGATCTATATAGGATACTATGTACAGTACAAGGGCAGGAGAGCTGTAATAAGGATCTATATAGGATACTATGTACAGTACAAGGGCAGGAGAGCTGTAATAAGGATCTATATAGGATACTATGTACAGTACAAGGACAGGAGAGCAGTAACAAGGATCTATATAGGATACTATGTACAGTACAAGGGCAGGAGAGCAGTAACAAGGATCTATATAGGATAATATGTACAGTACAAGGGCAGGAGAGCTGTAACAAGGATCTATATATTATAATATGTACAGTACAAGGGCAGGAGAGCTGTGACAAGAATCTATATAGGATACTATGTACAGTACAAGGGCAGGAGAGCTGGAACAAGGATCTCTATAGGATACTATGTACAGTACAAGGGCAGGAGAGCAGTAACAAGGATCTATATATGATACTATGTACAGTACAAGGGCAGGAGAGCTGGGACAAGGATCTTTATTAGGAACTATTTTATAAAGGGC
>JAODAL010069763.1:0-16211 GCA_025379985.1 Phyllomedusa bahiana
GCAAAAAATGTCAGCAAATTGGGGTTTGCGTGGGCAACACTGGAGATAGCGTTATAGCCAATATTCTACATAGAGACAGTATAAAACAGATCCAGACCAGCATAGCTTCAGTTATGAGCGCAGTACTGTAAAAGCAGACATTGCAGGAATGGCTAAGGGGCCCCTGGAGACTCCATTCTGGATGATCCCATCTTTTTTGCTTTTACATGCAAAGTGGCTAAGTGGGCTGATGTTGGTATACGGAGATGGCACAGCAATAACATAGGTGGACACAGCCTTTGTAGATGAACACAAGTACAGTTTTAAACATTTTCGATTGGGTTCAGGTCTGGAGACTGGCTAGGTCACTCCAGGATATTGAAATGCTTCTTACAGAGCCACTTCTAAGTTGCCCTGACTGTGTGTTTTGGGTCATTGTCCTGCTGGAAAACCCAACCACGGCCCATCTTTAATGCTGTTACTGAGGGAAGAAAGTTGTTGCCCAAAATCTTGCAATACATGGCCCCATCCAGCCTCCCTTCAATACGGTGCAGTCGTCCTGTTCCCTTTCCATGCCCATGCTTCACGGTTGGTATGGTGTTCTTGGGTTTGTAGTCATCCTTCTTCCTCCAAACACAAGTGGAGTTAATACCAAAAAGTTCTATTTTGGTATCATTGGACCAAATGACCTTCTCCCATGCCTCTTCTGGATCATCCTCATGGTCATTAGTGAACTTCAAACAGGCCTAGACATGCGCTGGTTTGAGCAGGGGGACTTTACATGCCTTGCAAGCTTTTAATCCATGACGGTGTAGTGTGTTACTAACAGTATACCATGAGACTGTGGTCCCAGCTCTATTCAGGTCATCGACTAGGTCAACCCCTGTAGTTCTGGGCTGATTCCATTCTCATAATCATCCTTACCCCACAAGGTGAAATCTTGCATGGAGCCCCAGACCGAGGAAGAATGACAGTCATCTTGTGTTTCTTCCATTTTCTAATAGTTGACCCAACAGTTGTTGCCTTCTCACCAAACTGCTTGTCTATTGTCCTGTAGCCCATCCCGGTCTTGTGCAGGTCTACAATTTTCTCCCTGGTGTCCTAAGATAGTTCTTTGGTCTTGGCCATGTGTGATTATGTGGACAGGTGAATTTTATACAAATAACGAGTTCAAACAGATGCAATTAATACAGACCTCTTCATTTTTGTAAGTGGGAAAACTTGTAAAATCAAATACTTAGTGAGTATACCCCTCACATTTTTTAAATATTATATTATTTCTTGTCATGGGACAATACTGAAGATATGACACTTTGATACAGTGTAAAGTAGTCAGTGTACAGCATGTATAGCAGTGTAAATTGAGTGTGTCCTCAAAATAACTCAACACACAGCTATCAATGTCCGACCCACTGGCAACAAAAGTGAGTACACCCCTAAGCGAAAAAGGACAAATTGTGCACAAAGTGTCAATATTTTGTGTGGCCACCATTATTTTCCAGCACTGCCTTAACTCTCTTTGGCATGGAGTTCACTAGAGCTTCACAGGTTGCAGCTACTGAAATCATCTTCCACTCCTCAATGACAACATCACGGAGCTGGTGGATGATAGAGACTTTGTAATTCGCCATGTTCTGTTGGAGGATGCCCCACACATGCTCAATAGGGTTTAGGTCTGGAGACATACTTTGCCAGTCCAGCACCTTTACCTTTATTTTCTTTAGCAAGGCAGTGGTCTTCTTGGAGGTGTGTTTGGGGTGGTTATTATGTTAGAATACTGCCCTGTGGAGCAGTTTCCAAAGGAGGGGATCATGCTCTGCTTCAGTATGTCACAGGACATATTGGCATGTTGTTCCCTCAATGAACTGTAGCTTCCCATAGCCAGCAGTACTCATGCAGCCCCAAAACATGACACTCCCATGCTTGACAGAAGACAGACACACTTGTCTTTGTACTCCTCACCTGGTTGCCGCCACACATGCTTGACACCACCTGAACCAAATGAGTTTATCTTGGTCTCACCAGACCACAGGACATTGTTCCAGTAATCCATGTTCTTAGTCTTCTTGTCTTCAGTAAACTGTTTGCGGACTTTCTTATGCATCATCTTTAAAAGAAGTTTCCTTCTGGGACAACAGCCATGCAGACCAATTTGATGCAGTGTGTGGCATATGGTCAGAGCACTGACAGACTGACTCCTGACCCCTTTAACCTCTGCAGCAATGCTGGCAGCAATCATACGTCTATTTTGAAAAGACAATCTCTTTATATGACGTTGAGCACGTGTATTCACTTTCTTTGGTCGACCATGGCGAAGCCTGTTCTGATCTTATTAAACAGCTGTTTGGTCTTGGCTACAGTGCTGCAGCTCAGTTTCAGGGTGTTGGCAATCTTCTTTTAGCCTTGGCCATCTTTATGTAGAGCAGAAATTCTTTGTTTCAGATCCTCAGACAATTCTTTGCTATGAGGTGCCATGTTAAACTTCCAGTGACCAATATGAGACAATGTGAGAGTGATAACACCACATTTAATACCTGTTCCCCATTTACACCTGAGATTTTGTAACACTAATGAGTCACATGACACCTTGGAGGGAAAAACAGCAAATTGGGCACAGTTTGTCCATTTTCACTCAGGGGTGTACTCACTTTTGTTGCCAGCGGTTTAGACATTGATGGATGTGTGTTGACTTATATTGAGGGCACACCAACTTTACACTGTTAGGGTGTGTTCACATGGCCTATTATCACACATAATTGCACGCGTATTTCGCCGCGTATTGAGTACAATATGCGCACTGCAATTACGGTAATTCATAGCTCTTATCGAGATCTATGGATTTCGTGTCGTCCCCCCCCGCGCGTACTATATGATCGGTGATTACGCGCCGCCCGCAATGCATTTCTATGGGGCCGGTGCCTGGCCGGCCTCCCTGTGCTTTGGAATTACGCGCTCATCGCGTGGTTCCAAAACACCCGGCCTATTGCGGCACATACTATACGTGCCGCAATAAGCCGCGTGAACATACCCTTATACAAGCTGCACAATGAATACTTTACATTATATCAAAGTGTCATATCTTCAGTGTTGATCCATAAAAAGGTATAATAAAATATTTTCAACAATGTGAGGGGTGCATTCACTTTTGTAAGTGTTTATAGTGTATTTTCCCCAGTGTAGTCTATATATTAAATTGTTGAATAGCAATTCTTACAAAGTATATGTTATTCATCTTTAAAGAGAGCCTGTCACATGTTATGCCCCCTTGCTGAGGACAGCACAAGCTAGTGACAGACATGCTGTTTCCTGTGCTGTGTCTCTTATTCTGTAAGATGCAGCAGTTTAAGAGCATTTAATACTTAAATCTGTCAGTTTGCAGCCAGAAAAGAGTCCAGCTTATTTATGAGCAGGTGTTAACCCCACCCACCCATGGTTGGCTCCACCCATTCACAGCTGCTTCAAACATTTATTTTGAATAAAAGTGTTGGTGGGGATAACACATACTCATGAATAAGCAGGACTCTTATCAGGCAACAAACTACCAGATTTGAGCGTTAAATACTCTGAAAACGCTGCATCTTACAGAATAAGGGACACAAGGGGGGGGCGTAACCTATGTGACAGGTTCCTTTAAAGGGGTATTCCTGTTACCCCGTTTCAATGATTAGCTTTAAACATGTAAGCAAAGGTAAATACATTGCTGTTCTGATTTTGCTTCAGAGTTAGGAACAGATATTATCTCCTGCTTTGACATACAAGCTTCCCTAGTTGCTGACTACCTTTCTCTGTTCTTACAGGTTGCAGGAGTGGCTGGGATGGTGATGTCACCCCTTATGATGAATATATTGGGAGAATTAAATATTGTATGCATAGTCTGAGTCCTTATGATTGGGTTGTGTCTGATTTATTAGCACAAGGCATAGTAAGCAGGTGCCTTTATTAACACGAGTTCATTTTCTTCTTGGGGTTATTAATTGTCCATAAGATACTGATCCTAAGAAGGGATAGTCTAGGTTTGCATTGTACACAAAGTTATAGATGATTCTGCATAAAATGAAATATTAAAGGGCTTTTCTCACCATACAGTTGAGTCAACTGTTCACATCCAACTTCAGGCTCCCACTTGCTGTGGGCGGTTCTAAAGCAATGACTAACATTTTAGCTCTGCTACTCCTAGTTGAGCTGCTTAAAAAGACACTGGTGATAGAGGGGTTTTAACAGCAGGGCACAAGGCTACAGAGCTTCAAAGGGTTTGTTGTTTGTCAGTAAGAAAGATAAACAAGTTTTTGTGCTGCTGCACAGGGAGTGACACTAGGGCTACTAGAGGAGAAAGAGAGGTGGTTAGCAGCCTAGGAAACCTACTGTAAACGAGCAGGAGATTAAATCTGTAATGAAGCAAAATCAGAAAAGCAATGTATATGGTAGTAGTCTTTATTTACCTTTTCCTACATGTTTAAAGCTAATCAATGTGGTGGTAATACCCCTTGACTATTTCGGGTTAATATACGGATTAGGATTGATCTGAGTGTCTCTTTACCAGGCTCTGATCGGCAACCACCGGGGAGTTACTCTGTCAGAGGTTTAGGCTGCTCTCAGATAGGGAAGGTGATAAAAGATTGGATAGTGCCCAATCCAGTTCTGTTTTGCACTCTGTATTATGTTCTATAATGAACCCATTTATGTGCAAAGCCTAAAAATGAGCAAGCACTATTTTCATGAATAGTAGCTGTAGGGTGGGCCCCCAGAATCAACTCTACTGGTGGGGCCTAGGCAACCTAGCCAGGCACTGCCTGAGTACCCCTTTTATGGCTAGTCTACCATAATGGCAGTGGCCTCTTTCAGCAGAATACTATGCCTTGCCTTACTGCATGAATTGTTCAAGAATGGTTTGATAACCAACACTTCAGGGTATTAACTCGGCCTCCAAATTCCCCAGATCACAATCTGATTGAACATCTGTGGGATGTGCTAGTGTTGTTTTTATACTGTAATGTATTTCATAGTTTCCTCAATTATCAATACAATATGATATTTTCTCTTGTACTTTGTGCTAGTATCTCATTTGGATCTGAAGCGCGTCTATCACCTGCTGTGCTTTAGTGTTTGTAAGATAGGAAAAAGTAAAGAAAGCTTTATGCTTTAATATAATACTTGTACACACCAACGCCAGTAATTATTCAGTGAGCAAATACTAAATACAAATATTAAAGCTCTAAAACATTTTTAATTAAAAACATAAAATACATGCAGAATATTTGACAAATAACGATACAATTATTTATGTTGTTGGTGTGTTTTTCTGCTCTATATTAGAAGGAAGACACAAAGTTAACTATATACATGTTCTACATATTTTAAGTAGAGAACTCTCTAAAGTTCTTGATTACTATATGTGTGGCACTTAATTGAACATCTTCACTGGTAATTATTAGCATGTACTGTAGTTGATATTGATTCTGTCATTGCTGTAGTCACAATACACTCTTCATGCATTGAGTTCCTGCAGATCTGGTAGTGAGCTTGTGCTTCTATAAAGTAGGTCGTTCTGAACAAGCAGAGCTGCAGCATAAAGCATTTGCAGGAGAAAGCAATGGGTCACTATAAAAGATTTTAAGGGCCTCATGTATGAAAAGTGTCTTGATGTAAGACTTTCTTTGTTGCCCATAGCAACCAGTCAGAGCTCCCTTTTCATTTCATATAGTGCTCTGAAAAAAATAAAAGGGGAACTCTGGTTGTTATGGGCAACAAAGAAAGTCTTAGACCTAGACAGTTCTCATACATGAGGATCTGAGTTCTTGCACTAAAGGAATTGTCCGGGACTTACAAAAGCTGGGGTATGATTAGATCGCTTCTTATTCTATTTTATGTGCTGCGGGATGAACAAAAATTCTTTGCTTTTTTTTTTTTTTTTTAGGGTTACACCGTGCGGGAAATTTAAATGACATTTTTTATAGAGAATGCGTTACACACGCCGGGGCCCCGAAAAAATATGTGTACTTTATTTATTTTTTTTAATCTTTTTTGGGGCGATTGGCATTTTTTTTTATTTTTTGTGTTTTACTTTTTCACTTTTTTAACTTTTTTACACTTTTTTCACTTTTCTCTCAGGGGAATTGTATGAGAGATCTTCAAACAAACCTACAATTTTGGGGGACACACACAGATTATTGCGTGTACTGGTCTCCATGGTGACTGTCAAAACACCCTGCCCGGCAATGCCCCCCAATGCATTGGGGGTGGTGGTCACAGACAGCGGGAAAATGGTTTTATTCCAGGCTGTTGGTAGGAGAGGGGTTTCCTGTGACAGGGGGGCTAACGGTGGGGTCCACCACCGGGTGATGCGCATGAGGGGCCCGCAGTAATTTATCGCTGGTCCCATGTCCGCCCGGAGGGGGGGGCTCGCCGTAACCCGCACATTGCCAGTACGTACCCATACGCCATTTGCGGGAAGCCTTATGCAGGCGAAAGGGCTTTAAAAGCCAACTCTCCCGTTTTTGGGGGGGGGTCCGCTATTTGGGGTCCCCCCCCGCCCCCCCGGGGGAGGGCTTCCCCCGGCCTCGGCGGCGGGGGTCCTTTAAATTTAAACCGCGGCGCAAGAGTGCGGGGGCCCGCTACCTTGCACCGCGGGACCGCTCCTAAGGCGGGTGCGCGGCCCCCGGCCCTCACCCCCCCGGTCTCACGTGGGGGGAGGAGGCAGGAGGATCGCTCCCTCCCCTCCTCTCCCTGATGAAAGGGCCCCGGGTTGTGTGCGGAAATTACAGGAAAAGGGCAGGGGGAAGGGACCGCCGGTTGCAGGGGGAAGTGACGCACGGCTGGGGGGGGAGTGACGCGGGCTGCTCTCATTTCCCCCCTGGCCGTGAAGAGATGGGCAGGAGCGGCCCGCTGCAGGAGCCTGGTTTAAGGTAAGTGGTTTTATTATTTAAATTTTTTTATTAGCTTTAGGGGGTCTACCTGGCTAACAAGGGGGCAACTACCTGGAAACAGAGGGGGCCCCTCCCTGGCAACAGGGGGGCACTCCCGGGCAAAAGGGGAAATCTACCTGGCAAAAAAGGGGGGAAATTCCTGGCAACAGAGGGGAATCTACCGGGCAAAGGGGGGCATTAGGCTAACCAAAATGGGGCACACCTGGCTACAGATGGGGGCACTACCGGGCTAACAGATGGGGCACTCCCCGGCAAAAAGGGGGGACCTCCCGGGGGCAACAGAGGGGACACTACTGGCAAAAAGGGGGGACTACCTGGCAAACAGATGGGGGAAACTCCCCGGGCTAAAAAGGGGGGGGCATACCGGGCAAAAAAGGGGGCATCTCCCGGGGCAAACAGAGGGGGCACTACCTGGCTAACAGATGGGGGCATACCTGGAAAAGGGGACATCTACCTGGCAAACAGGGGGGGACATTCCCTGGCAAACAGAGGGGGGGCCTACTGGCAAACAGATGGGGCATACCGGGGCAAAAAGAGGGGGGCACAAATGGCAACAGAGGGGACATCTACCTGTAAACAGAGGGGGCATCTAGGGCAAACAGATGGGGCACTCCCTGGCAAACAGATGGGGGGACTCCTGGCTGACAAGGGGGGCACTCCCTGGTAAAAATGGGGGCACCTACCTGGCTAAAAATGGGGGACCAAATGGCAAAAAGGGGGGCCCCTCCTGGTAAAAAAGGGGGGATACGGGCTACAAATTTGGCTCTACCTGGTACGAGGGGATCTATTGGCTACAAGGGGGGCATTTTACGGCTGTAAGGGGCACTACCGGGTTTATGGGGGCTACTACTGGCTATAAGGGATCTCCCTGGCTTTTTTAAAAAAAGCCTTTTGCATTTAGGGGGAGTGGGTGTGGTTTTTTTGAAGGGGCGGGGCTACCAACAAGGGGGGGCGTGTCCATGAATTTTTTGCCGCGGCGCGCTACGCGCGCCGCCCCTAAAATTTCCCATTTTTTTCATTTTCGAAAGTTGGCAACTATGTGTATAATACCCCGGGGTGCTTCCGTTTTTCTTGACGTCTTCCCATACAAGGCTTTTGTATGGGGGGGTCGGGAAAAGGAAAAAGGGCCCGGGCCCTTTTGCACAAAGCGTGACAAAACCCGCGGTCCTGATCAGAGAGAGAACGGCCCGCTCAAGGGCCTTTTTTCTCTGATGAGTGTAGACATAGCCTTGTTTACAATGTGGGGCGAAGGAAATGAAAAGGACAGACCTGGCAAAGATCTGTCCTGCCATGTGTGGTGTAGATACAGGAGATTCAGGAGAAGAGTAGCCATTCCCAAGCACAGTGAAAACAGGAGGGGGGGGGGGGGAAGTGAAGAGAGGACGACTGTGCGGGCCCCTGTGTGGGCCCCCGGGCGGGAAGCTACTGGCCTGTCAGTTGTGTCGGACATGCTCGTTCCGGGGGGGGACTGCAAGGAGAGATAAAAACCACGCAAGGGGGCCAGGCAGGCGGAGGCTTAGAAAGTCGGCTCCAATGAAACCAGTGACACAGTGATAAGGTTTAAAAAGGTCCAACTGTGGCACCTTACACTTTTTTTAATGCATCAATTAAGGAAAGGCTAAATTTTTATTTTAAGCATCCACGTCGACTTTTACTGGTTGGGAGACCCTTTTTAAAGGGGGGTTGCCCCGATGTAATGTTGAAGTGGGGTCCCCAAAATGGGGATTTAAATTTTTTTCTAAATTAAGGATTACAAAAAATTTCAGCCTGAGAGAACTACACGCTGCCTTACCCGCCCTTACTTTCTTAAAAACTTGATTAGATACGACCAGGGAGAGTGCGGAGGGGGCCGGGCTTTGCAGAGCACACTTTTTATCTGTGAAAGGGGGCGTGAAGAAAGCTTTCAAAGGGCTGGGAGAAAAAGGTTTGTCTTTTGTATCAGAATCCACAGTTTGTAGGGGTGATTATTGAGTATATCCCTTGCTTTATTGATGACAGGGAACAGAAGGAGCTTTCAAGAGGTGTGGAGAAAGCTGTTGTCGGTTTTTATACAGAATATAGTTGTAGTGTGATTATTTGTGTGAAATTGCACACGTCCCCTTATGCATGGTTCTTGCTCTGGCTGGTCTCTCTCTTCTCCTAAACCATGGCTTGTTTACTTTTGCTTCTTAGCAGATAAGACACTTCCTGGCAAAACCCCTTTAAGCTGACCCCACCCTCTGGTGTTGTATGGTTTTTCTAAAGCCCAAAAGGCCTTGAGTAGCTGCAAAATGGTTACATTTTACCACCAAACACACCCGGGCATGACTTAAGGATGTCAGAAAAACTGGGGCACAAAAGGGGGGGAAAAAAAAGATCTTTCTAGAACAAATTTCAATCAGTGTACAGAAAAACAGGGCCCAAAAATATTTCAAAATTTTTGAAACATTTTTAACCTTTTAAAACCCTTAGTATGTGTTTTACCACCAACTACTGCACACTACAGTAGGTAGAGCATACATATTTTTTAATAACATGTATTTTGAAAATTGCTTATTTTACAGTAAACAGTCTTTCCAGTAGCAGGTCCTGTGATGGGAATACCCCTTTAAGGGGCTTTCTTGCTTACACCCCTAATGTTTAGCTGTCCTTCAACAAAAAGCACTAGTTTCCCACTAAACACTGGAGAGGATGTACAGTGGCCCATAGATTGTGATGGAGATGGGAGAGAGAATAATATGCAGCACATCATTACAAGCTCATACCTAGAGGTGCAGCAGATTAAAAAGGGGGGGTTTTTGTTATTTACCATTTTTATTTCTGGTCGGAATAGACCTTTCTTCCATTTTTCAGCGTTTCCCTTTTTACCGGGTCCCCTGGGTTTCAATTTGATCCCGGGGAAACAAACATCACCTCTATAAACATGAAATTGGTTGCAATGGGGAGTGAGTTTCCCCGCATCATATTCAAAAGTAAAAAAAGGGTGAAGTGACTTCACCTCTCTCTGTGCCTTTCCAGGCCTATATACTTTTCAGGGATGAGGTTCCCATCTACACTCTGTTCTGATTAAAACAACCACTAGTTTGCCGTTAGTCTGCTGAAGCAAACTGGGCATGATGGGGTGTACTTAAAGGGGTTGTCTCACTACAAGGATTGCTTTTTATGTTCAAGATCTTGCAAAACCAAGTCACTTTGAAAATATATGTCCATTAACAGTGTCCTGCCTATTTGAGTTTCCCTTTGTATGGGCTGCATCGGCTCCTCAGGGTCATAGCTACAGGCCCTTTTCAATCTCCCCCTGAAGGTTCCACACTGTTGCTATGCTACAGACCTGTTTTTCTACTGCAGCAAGTAAAACCCAAAAACCCCTCCCTAATTCAAAATGAAACCAAGAAAAACGTTTGGGGTTAGGATAAATTGTTAGGAAACAACTTTTAAATTTGGGTCTAATTGGGCTTGATGTCCTGTGCTTGTGCAGGGACCAGTGCATTGCTTTGTGCATTGGCCCATAATGCTGTTAAGACTGCACTGATCTGTGCTGGCACATTAACCCCTTCACGACCCTTGGGTGATGAGTAGTCCGGGGCCCCGCAAAGGGGGTTTTGCGGGGGGATCGCTCCCAAACCGCCCCGCACAGCCCCCCGGGTGTTAAGGCTAATCGCAGCTACCCCTGGCCCGTGGCGCTTTTTTTTTACCCACCCGACCCCCGCGGCAAAAGAGGGCCGGGGCTTTGAATGAACGCCGATCTTCCCCGGAAACCAATCGGTACGGTTGGGCAGCTGGCCATCCACAGGCAAGGGGTGGGGGGGAGCCTTGTAAAGGGCCCCCCCGTCACTTACCCTGGCCGGTTTGCCCCCCCATTCCCCCCGAGACAGGAAGTGGGGAAACCCCGCCATCTTTGACACTAATGCATTGCCTATGCAATCATTAGGTTGTTTTAACAATGGCCCCCTAGGAAGACCATAGGGGGACTAATTTCAGTAAAAAAAAAAAAAAAAAAATAAAGTTTTAAAGTACAAAAAAAAAAATATTAAAAGTTCAAATCACCCCCCTTTCCCCATTTTACAAAAAAAATCATTAAAATAATAAAAAATTTTACACATTTTGGTTTCCCCGCGTCCAAAAAAGTTGATCATAAAAAAATAACACATTTACCCCCGTACGCTAACACCGTAAAGAAAAAAAAATTCCAAACGCAAAATTGCTTTTTTTTGGGATTTTAACCTCCCAAAAAAATGGGAAAAAAAATGATCAAAAAAGTCGCTCATTCCAAACTATAGAAAAAAAGTAACTCAGCCCCAAAAAAATGCACCCTCACTGACTCCAAAGGGGTTTATACAAAAAAGTTTTGGGGGGCCCACAAAACTGGCGCCGCGGGGCAAATTTCAAAAAAAAGAAAATGTTTCGAATTTCTTTAGTAAACCCAAAAAAAAAAACGGAAACCCCACATGTTTGGGATTGCCGGTGCGTAAAAACCCGTAGAATACTGAAAAAACATTTTTTTTTACCAAAGATTGAACGCCGAAAAAGCAAATCACCCCGAAACATGGCGAAAATATGTTTTTTTTTTTTACAATTTGTCCCACTTGGAAATTTTTTTTTGCGGTTTTTCCCATTATTCTATAGTTAGTGAATAACACCCTTAAAATACATCTTTTCCTGCAATAAAAGCCCTCATGGGGGTTTTAGTAGGGGAAAAAAATAAAAAAAATTTTGGCTTTCAGAAGGGGGAGGGAAAACGAAGGGTCACAAAAAAAAAAACCCCGGGGCCCCGAAGGGTTTTTAAAGGGGGGTTTTCCCCTTTCTTTTAACTTAAAAATGTAGGCAATGTAAATAAAAATATTACCCAAAAGCATTGCTGTTTTGATTTTGCTTCTCTTTAGAGTTAGGAATAAATATTATCTGCTTGTGTACATAAGCTTCTCTAGTTACCAGCCACCTATCTCTTTCTCTGCTTTAACAGGCTCTAGCAGAAGTGGCAGGGATGATGATGTCACTCCCTGCTGTGTCTTATCAGCAGAAAAGGAGCTTGTTTATGTTTCTTTGTGGGAAAACTTTAATCTTTTTGAGTTTTTTTATTTTCCCCATTTTTCAAGCCCCCTCTTTTACAATGTTCCCCCTCAGGCTAAACTAGAAAATTTAAAGTTGACTTCCAATCACACTTAAACCACCCAAAACCAAACCAGGAAGTGCGAAGCTGAAGCTAGTTGTGGTTCTGTGAAACAGCGTGGTGAGACAATCCCTTTAATATCTATTTAATGGAGCCTGTTTAGTACATACAGGGATAAACATATGGGTTGCATGTATTAACTAATGGGAAAACCATGGGAGCTGGCATATGATTTTAGGACCGTTTTGTGGACTGTGCTGCTGTCTACCAACTAGTGACACCCCTAAGCATCAATGTAATTCTCTTCCTAAACAAGAGCCCTCTTTATGGTGAATTTAACCCATAGTTGCCAACTTTAGAAAGTGGAAAAGTGGGAGCTGGCGGCGGGAGGTTCGCCACTCCCCGGGGGGGGCGAGGGGGGGGACCCCCATTAGCGGGACCCTCCGCCAAAATCGGGAGAGTTGGCATGTATGATTTAACCTCCATTTTACTCTACAAGGACACAAGAGGTTGCCACAGAGGACAATCTCTTTAACACATTCATGTCCTGCTGCTTAAATTGGCTACAAATAATTCTGCTCCTTATTTCAGGCAGGCATTTAGGTTTTTCTCTTTAAAACTGTCACAATGCCTTGTTAACATTCCATTCACAAACAGCTTCAAGTCACTTGAGGTCTTCTGAAAGAGATAGGCCGAATGCTGTTTTAAAAAAATACTCTAATATAAAGATGAGATTAAATCATACTCCTAGCTTTATTGTATAAAATAGATTTCTAAATATTAGCCATAACAAAAGCAACTCATTTCACGCCCCCAATACATAACAGCATACGTACCCCTTTTTACCAATGTACCGCTATTGCCCCTTCTGGCAGAACAGTTAGGTGCAGACCACAGTAAAAATAACTTTTCAGGGAGTCTTAGGGTTTTACATTTTTTTACATTACTTTCCTAGTTCAGTCTTCAGAGAACAGTTAAGCTAAAATTACGTTAGTTGTTGGTAGGTTTGTTTTATCTTATGATTTTATTATATAATCAGGAGAGGAATTGGCTGAGGAAAACAAACCAAAGACTATGGACGGCCTGTGTCTGCTGTATAGGATCAGGGCCTGATCACATTTACAGTAGTCTTTATTCATTTCTGAATTGTTGTATGTAGTAATACTTATTGCCTCTGCACTTGGCCATACCTGGCAAAAGTTTGGGTACCGATAGGGCCTGTTCACACTGCAGTTTTTGACGCCTATATTGGGGTTATATGTGCTGAATAAGCCCCTAAATAAGTGTCAAGAAATTACTATAGAACACTTCCCATTGACTACAATGTAAAATCAGCACCAAGGGCGACATGTATGTACAGAAGCCTGGCATTTTGCAGCCCGAAAACTGGTGCAGCCCCCTTTTAATATACTTTAAACAACAATTTTAAAAGGTTTGGGGCCCAAATAAAGTGCCTGCGGCACTATGTAATGTGCCTTAAATCGGGAGGCGTGCTGCAGGTGTGTCGCCCACCCAACTGTAAAGGTTTACACTTTTTTTCTTTTGATCACAAATCCAGGTCATTGTGCTTTGGAAAGTAAAAACCAATTTTTTTAAATGGTTTGCCGAGCCAAATTGTTGCTTTGTAGCTAAAAAGTGCTAAATCTATGACCCACAGTAGAACAGTTAATGTTTAAGGCGCATTCTACGCTACTAATACCTGCAAAAAAAAGGCGTCAGGGCACCAAAATACATACATGTTGCCCCAAGTATTTTACATGTTGACAATAATAAAGTATAGGAGGCTGACATCTGTCCTTACAGAGATCATTTAAGCACCTGCAGAAGATATACATTTTATTACTGGTGTGGCTAAACTGATCCAACAATGCTAGTAATAATCTGGATGGATACTAGGGGCTGAAATTTGGCACAGAGTGTCCATAAAGTTCATTACTAACCATAGTGTAATGTAGTGGGAATAACTACCTTAGATTTCACAATATATCAACTCGGTAACAGCATGCAGGAACCACACAGAACCGAAGGCAGGGAGATGTGGTGAACACTTCTGCGTGAAGCTGTGATTTGATGTCAGGAGGCAGGGCCACAGCATCAATCATATGCGCAGTGTGACGGCTGCTCAAGACGTGGTATTAGTTACGGCCATCACAGGTTAGATTCTGATGGTGGTGTTTGAGCTGCTCAACAGAGAAGGCACTGAGTGTCCTACATACCTACCTACTGGGGGGACCTATATATCTACCTACTGAGGGGACCTATTTACCTACCTATTGAAGGGGCCCTGTATACAGTGAATGAAAAATTATTTTATCCCTTTTCGATTTTGTAATTTGCCCACTGACAAAACATGAACAGTCAATTTTGAGCGTAGGTTAATTTTAACTTTGCAGATAGAATACCAAAATAAAATCCAGAAATCACATTTATAAATTATATAAATTTATTTCATTTTACAGTGAGAAATAAGTTTGTTTCCCTCTGGCAAAAAAAGACTTAATACTTGGTGGCAAAACCCCCTTGTTGGCAAGCACAGACAGGCAGTCAGACTCTTTTGTAGTTGATGAAAAAGGTTTGTGCACAAAGTCAAGGAAATTTTGGTCCCCTCCTCTTTTCAGATCATCTCTAAATCAATTTACAATTTTTAGGCTGTCGCTTGGCAACTCTGAGTTTTAAAATCCCTCCATAATTTTCTTAGGATTAAGGTCTGGAGACTGGCTAGGCCCCCTCCATGACCAAAAATGTGCTTCTTTTTGGCCACTCCTTTGTGCTTTGGCTGTTATTTTTTGGGTAAAAGGGCACTGAAAAACCCTTGCCATGACCAATTTTTAATGTCCTTTTTGGAGGAAAGGGGGTTTGTCACTCGGATTTTTACGTACATACTCCACCATTCTCCCTTGATGCGTGAAGTAGTCCTGTGCCTTAGAAAAAGAAACAACCCCCAAAAATAATGTTTCCACCTCCAGCTTGACAGGGGGGATGGTGTTTCTTGGGTCATGACGGGTTTTTCTTTTCCCCTCAAAAAACGGGAAATTAATGTAAATTTTTGTCTCATCTTCCCACAGCACCTTCTCCAATACTCATGAACATCCAGGTTTCTTTGGGGCAAATTTCAAGGGTGCCAAGGGGTGCCTTTCTTAGAGGGGGACCATGTGGGCCCAGATTTTAAACCACATGTGTTAAATTTTGTTTTTTGGGGATTTGGCCCATGTTTTGAGTTTTTAAACAGGGTTCCCCCGGGGTTTTTTAAAACCCAAAAAACCTCCCCTTTCCCCGTGATCAAGGATACGCCTTTGAGGGAATTTTATTGGGGAGTGTTTAAATTTAAACAGTATTTTGATTTCTTTTTCCCCCTTTTTTCTTACTGTGAAAAATTGTCTCCTTCTCACCCAGCGTTTATTGGGTTTTGTTCCCTTCCCAGTTTTGTGAGGGTTGAATTTTTATAAAGTTTTGGTTTTCCCAGGTTGTAGAGTTTTGAGTCTGACTGATTAATTGAGTTTGGACGGAGTTATTTTAAGAAGAAATTGACTTCAATTTTAAAATTTAAAACCACCTTAAAATTTTAGATTGTTCATGTCTTTGTCAGTGGGCAAACCAAAAAACCCCAAAAAAGGACAAAAATTAAATTCCTTCCTGTACAGTTGAAAAACAGAAGTTTACCATACTTCATACTGTACATCACACTAAAAAAAAAAACAGCTGCAGTTTTTTCTCACTATCTGAATAAAATCAAATAAACCTTACCTGTTTTAGGTCAATTTGGATTACCAAAGTTTTATTTTTCCAAAATTCCATAAAAAATGGAGAGTGTTTTTTTAAAAAGGCATTTTTTTTTACTTTATGCAAAGTCAAAAGTTTAATACACTTGGGATTACTGTGTCTTTAAACAATTTGGGACAGACAGCCCATATGATGAAGTCATGTCTTTGGAAGCATCTGATATTTCTAGGTTTATTGGCAACATCTGAGTTAATTAAAGACACAACTGTGGATGTATTTTGTTGCACACCAGAAACACACTTCTTCTGTGTGTAACATCATGGAAAATTCTAAAGAAAGCCAAATAGGGGAAAAGAACTGTGGACTTGCACAAGCAGGTTCATTTCTTTGGGGGGCAATTTCCGATCCCTGAAGGTGCCTGTTCCCGTACTAGCAATTATACGCAAGCACAAAAAAGATGGGAATGTCATGCACCCCCCAGCTGTTAAAAAAGGTAAAAG